>APFE030486337.1:159862-200639 GCA_000404065.3 Pinus taeda
ATATGGGGACTTGGCTTCACCAGAAGCAAAGCAGATCACTGTGTGTATTTTAAATTAATTGGTGACCGTGTTATTTATCTGGTCTTGTATATGGATGATACGTTGCTGGTTGGAAATGACAAAGAAATTATCTAGGATTTGAAGACCCAATTGTTCTCCAAATTCGACATGAAATATCTTGGTGCTGCAAACTATATTTTGGGCATGGCAATTAAAAGAGATCGAGCAAAGAGGAAGCTCTGGTTAAACCAGAGGAAGTATGTTGAAACAATACTGCAGAGGTTTAATATGTAGGATAGTAAACCGATGAAGGTTCCTATTCCTGTAGGTGTAAAGTTATCTGTTGAACAATGTCCCAAGACACAAGAAGAGGAAGAGGATATGTCCCGTGTTCCATATCCAAGTGCAGTCGGTAGCCTAATGTATGCAATGGTCTGTACTAGACCAGACATTGCACATGCAGTGGGAGTATTGAGCAGGTTTATGTCAAAAATAGGGAAGGAGCATTAGACAGCAGTGAAGAAGGTTTTCAGGTATTTGCGTGGCACTAGTGACTATGGTTTGTGCTACCAAGGAAGACCAGGATTGGAGAGAGTGTTGGATATTCATGGATTTGTTGATGCACACTGGGCTGGAGATCTGGATCAAAGAAGATCTACAAGTGGGTATGTGTTTAACCTATTTGGAGGTGTAGTCAGTTGGATGAGTAAGAAACAATCTATAGTGGCACTATCAACTACAGAGGTAGAATACATGGCAAGCACTCACACAAGCAAGGAAGCAGTTTGGTTGCAGAGATTGTGTTCAAGTATGGGGTTAGTACAGGGAGCTATAAGGATAGACTGTGACAGCCAAAGTGAAATTTTCTTGGCAAATAACCCCACATATCATTCAAAGACAAAGCAAATTGATGTTCAGCATCACTTTGTGAGGGATATGATAGAAGAGAAAAAGGTGTTGCTGGTAAAGGTGGACACTTTGAAGAATATTGCAAATTCATTGAAAAAATATGTGAGCTCTGAGAAGTTCTCTTGGTGTAGAGAGACAATGGACGTTTCAGGGCTGGCAAGATGACTAAGCTCTCTTGTGGCCCCCTGTGGAAAGAAAACAACAAGTGGGAGAATGTTTGGTTGTGTTATATTCTTTCCACAACTAGCCTATGTAGTTAACCGGGGGGTTAGAGGGTCCGCCCCCCTTTGTTGAGTCAATTGTATAGTGGGGTGGGTCACAAGGGGTTTGAGGTGTACTCGTAACCCCAGTTTATGGGTTCTAGGGCAACGCCCCAGAAAATTTTGGTTTTTGACCCTATGTTAGGATGAGCGGACCCACCT
Organism: Pinus taeda; assembly: GCA_000404065.3. Lineage (NCBI taxonomy): Eukaryota > Viridiplantae > Streptophyta > Pinopsida > Pinales > Pinaceae > Pinus > Pinus taeda. The sequence continues at coordinate 161,194 of APFE030486337.1, forward strand.
ATGTGTTAAGAAATTTACTACATAACATAAATAATTACTGAGAGGAATAAATATAAAAATAACCAGCAACAACCATAAACACAAAAACACAAATGTTTATTTGATAAAACCCCAAATCCAGGGAAAAACCCAACCTAATAAGATCTTATTAGAATTGACCAAAACCCTGGCCAATCCGACCAAGTAAGCCTTCACCGCTCACCTTCAAGTCTTTTCATTACAATGAAGTTCTTCCAACCTTTTATAGGCTCCATTACATATAATACCACGCGCAGAATGCCATGGGTGCACAATACCATATGCCCCAAAACCAACACTGTTAAACCTGGTCAACTTTGACTCTATCCTGAGTCACGTTTACCTAACAATTTCCCCCTTAAACTTGAGTTGGGGTTCCTTGACTAACTCCATCCAATCGTGCTAAGTGAGACAATCTCGTTCACTCTAGCTCTTACCCCCTCAGAGTTTTTACCTGGTGTATTGTTAACCCGACATCCCCCCTATCACCTAGGTCTAACCCAGACTTTACCGGTGATCACCGAGGGGTACACATGCCTTACCAGGTCTTACAGTAGTATTCCCATTTACATGCAATAATTTTTACTTCATTATTTTTTTTTTTGTTTATTGCTACTGCGATTTTGATCCATCCTCTCTTAATTTGATTTTCTCAAAAAATTCTATCAAACCACTCCAACTGCGAGCCTGACGAGAACCTCGTAGATTCCAGCAGCGGTGGCATCACGTAGCAGAAAAGAAAAAATTTTAATATTACCAAAGGTATCTCTCAACCTTCTTTAAATAGCCGCATGAATCCCGAACAATTCGTCAGAATGTTCCAAACCGGTAAATATCGCAACTACGATCCCTGGTAGTTACGACACTATCTTCCGCACATTCTCCTCAAGCTTTTTACGCGTACGATTGTTCTACGATTATTTTCCAGACAGAGATCTACTGCATTGATCTCATCAGGAACTATAAACCCCTGGCATAAAGAATCAATTTGAATCCAATATTTGGCTCTGATACCAATTATTAAGAAATTTACTACATAACATAAATAATTACTGAGAGGAATAAATATAAAAATAACCAGCAACAACCATAAACACATAAACACAAATGTTTATCCGATAAAACCCCAAATCCAAGGAAAAACCCAACCTAATAAGATCTTATTAGCATTGACCAAAACCCTGGCCAATCCGAACAAGTAAGCCTTCACCGCTCACCTTCAGGTCTTTTCATTACAATGAAGTTCTTCCAGCCTTTTATAGGCTCCATTACATATAATACCATGCGCAGAATACCATGGGTGCACAATACCATATGCCCCAAAACCAACACTATTTAACCTGGTCAACTTTGACTCTATCCTTAGTCAAGTTTACCTAACAAGGATCATGGGTATATAAGGATGGACAAATATCTCCATTGGCATGAGGCCTTTTGGGGGTAAAGCCCAAAAACAAATCCATGAGGGCTTAGGTCCAAAGTGGAAAATATCATACCATTGTGGAGATATGTGGTGTCCAGAGTTCTTTCAAGTGGTATCAGAGACAAGTTCTGAAGTTAGCCAAGTGGATGAATCATCAGAATGTCGAATGAAGGTGGTGGGCCTCAGTAATATCATGATGGGATCCATGGATGAGCTTGGTTAGACAGGCGGTGTGCTCTAGATTCTTCATGTATGTGTCTTGGTCCCAAAACGGTGAAGAGGAGTTGACCTAGGATAGAGCAAGCTCTCGAGGCAGGTGGTGCTCCATGTAAGGTGTGTGCTTCCAATGCATTGGAGCGGATAACCCTGGTTGGTAGAGAGTGGACGGATGGGTAATCGTTTGAGGGGAGGCTCGATGGTCCTTTGTTCTAGGGGAGGATTGTTGGGTATGCGACCAGAGTCCCACATTGATTATAAGTGGGGAGGATCATGGGTATATAAGGATGGACAAATATCTCCATTGGCATGAGGCCTTTCGGGGGTAAAGCCCAAAAACAAATCCATAAGGGCTTAGGCCCAAAGTGGACAATATCATACCATTGTGGAGATATGTGGTGTCCAGAGTTCCTACACTATGGTTTTGTGCATGATTTCCACACATGTTTTTGGACGCGATGGTTTTCGGTCCATGGTATTGAACGCGATGGTTTTCGGTCCATGGTATTGGACGCGATGGTTTTCGGTCCATGGTATTGGATGCTTCAACATGTATAAATATGTATTATAACATTGAAAGGAACATAATGAAAAATCAAGCTGGAAGTCCCGGTTTTGGGATCCAGGGGAAAATCTCTATGTATATTTGTTTTATGTGTTATGCTCTCGCATTTTTTATTTTGTGTTTTAGAATTCGTATGCAGGTAATTTCTGTATGGGGTTAAAACCTACAATCCCTGTGTGGTTCACCGATTGTGTTGGTGTTGAAGAAGGGTGGCACATGGAGAATGTGCATGGATTATTGGGCTCTCAACATGATCATGGTGAAAAAATAGTATCCTCTCCCTCATATATATTATTTTCTTGATTATTTGAAGAATTGTTTTTATTCCACTGAGTTAGATTTGTGCAGTGGTTACCATCAGATCAAAATTTCAAAGAATGATGTATGTAAATCTGCCTTCAAAGCCAAGAAAGGACTATTCGAGTTTTTGGTAATGCTATTTTGGATTTTTAATGCCCCAACTACATTCATGAGAGTAGTGAATGATGTATTTCGACCATTCTTAGATAATTTTGTGCTTATATACCTAAATGATATACTCGTCTTTAGAAAAACCTAGAACGATCATGTAAAACATGTCAGAAAAGTATTAGATACTTTACAAATGGAGAAATTGTATGTAAAATTTTCCAAATGTGAATTTGGAAAAACTTATTGTTTGTATTTGGGTCATAATGTTGGAAGAGGTCAATTAAAAATTGGTCCTTCTAAAGTTGATGTAATTTTCAAATTGCATAAACCTACAAATCTAATTGACATGATAAACTTGTTGGGAGATATTCAATATTGGAGAAGATTCATAGGTAACTTCTCCGTCATTGCATCTCCTTTACATGCCCTAAACATTGTGAAGCAGATCTTTCAGTGGGGAGGAAAGAAACAAAATGATATCAACACGTTAAAGGAAAATATTACCACAATTCTAGTACTCGCCTTTCTATATCTTCAACAATCATTTGAGATTGAGACATATGTCAGTGGATATGCCATGGGCACAATATTTATGCAGCATCATAAACTAGTTTGTTACCATTGAAAGAATTTATCTCAAGTTGTTGTAAACTATCCCACATATGGAAAAACGTTGTATGCCTTGGTTCAAAGCTTCAAGAAATGGAAACATTACTTGATAGGTAAGGAGACTTGCATAAATATAGACCATCATCCCTTACAAAAACTCTAGTCATAGTCCAGGTTGCAAAAATCCTGTCACTTTAGGTGGATGAGATTTCTTCAACAATTTCATTTGGTAATCAAGTAGAAGGAGGGTACAAGTAACAAAGTGGCATATATTTTTTGGTGACCTTTTGTTTTTGCATCTATTGTTTTGAAGAATGCTTATTTATCTCATGATAGTTATGTTGAACAATATGCTACTGATGAATATTTTAAAGAAGTTTATGAAAGGCTAACCCATGGATCATAGGTGAAGAACTACCATTTTCAAGATAATTTATTCTACCATCTTGGAAAGTTATGTATTCCTACAAGTGAAATAGCCCATGTAATTCAAGAAGCTCACACTTCTCTTGTGTTTAGTCACTTTGGGGTAGGAAAAGCTATGTCTCATTTGCATAGGTTTTGTTATTGGCCTCTGATGAAGAAATTGTAACCAAATATGTAAAAGGGGTATGTGATGTGCTCTATTTGTAAGTCCACTAATAGAAAATTGGGGTTTTACAAACCACTCCCTATTCCTTCTCATCCTTGGGAGGTATCTCCATGGATTTTGCAGGAGGGTTGACTTTGTCAAGAGATGGTCATGACCACTTGTATGTAGTGGTGGATAGGTTTATCAAGATATGTGTTTTGATGCCATGTAAAAATAAAATTAGTGTTGAGCAGAATGCTCAACGTTTATTTCAGCGTGTATGCGTACATTTTGGATTATCCATATCCATTGTTTTAGATCAATATTCTTGATTCCTTAGAGACTTTTGGACAATCTTGTGGAAGATGATGGACACCAAGCTAAATAGGAGTATGACATTCCATACATAGGCAAATAGGTAGACATAGATCATCAACAAAACAATGGTTCATTTACTATAAGGGTATTGTAGCAAGCATCCTATTTTTAGATAGATTATGTTCAACATGCATACAAATATGGCTTTGCATTTTTCAACTCAAAGTTCACCATTTGAGATGTTCTTTTGGTACTTGCTAAAATCTCCCTTACAGTTCTTTGGGAATTATGAGGATTCCAATGAATGAAGTGATGAATATAGAGCTTGAAAAATTCATTAAATAGATCTAGATGATCCATTAAAGAGTACATGAACATTTGGAGAAGAGTTAGGCACAATATAAGGCTCGACATGACAAACCCTAAGTTGATCACCAGTTCCAGGTTGGATATATAGTAAATCTTCACATCAAAAAGGATAGGTTGAAGGGAGAAGGAAAGAATTTGAAGCTAGTCAGATATGGTTCATTCATTTTCTCCAAAAATATTGGAACAAATTCGTATCCCCTTGATCTTACAACACATATGTAGATGTATTATGTAGTCAAGATTGAGAACTTGAAACTTTATGAACCACCCATGATCATGGATCCAAATGAGATTGGTCAAGTTACATTAGTGGATGATTTCACTCCAAGATACTTGAAAAAGTTTCCTGAAGTTACCATCATATACATAAGAACCAGGATTTCACGAAGAGTATATGTAGAGTACCTTTGAGTGGGTTTCAAAGGAAAGCATCCTATCAAGGCAAGATAGATTGAAAAGGAAAAAGTGAGGGAACAATTCCCTCACCTACCTCTTGAATGATAAGGCTTTTGGAGGCCAGAAATCACCTTAGTGGGGAGGAAAGATCTAGGAGGATCCAAAAAGGCTCAAAATTTCAAGTCCTCAAATTTGAAAAAAACCGAAACCAAGTTGTAGATCTCGTCAAAAATATTCCAAGGGTGTGAATGAAACCTCAATTTGAGTTTGTATGACAAAGTTATGCTCATCTAATGTTTGGCAAACACAACAAATTTTTGTGTGTAGGTAGGACCTAAAGGGGTCCATGTGGCACTCCCATTGGTTGCCATGTGGCAACCCAATTATCAGGTACAATTAGTAGACAACTAATGTGTTAGCACATATTTCAAGGAAGCAATGATGATGTGGCATAATGCATATTTATGACCAACAAGGATGTAATAGACCTAGTGAAAATTCCATGTAATAAATGTTAAAAACAATAACCATGGATGATGGGACATGTATTCCAAGTTGAATGGTGGGCAAGGCATCCTAAGGGGTGTTCATTTGGCTGTTTATGGCTAGGGAAATTGGCAAAGGAAATGGATAAGGTATTAAAGAGGCAAAAAGGTATTTTGGCACATTTATTTATGAAAATAATGGAAATTAGGAGAAAAGGAAGGTGAAAGGTCACATGTTTCATGTGAGGAGGAAATTGAAAGAAAATAATGGAAAATGAAGAAAATAGAGGCCTCATTATTAAAAAGGCTTCTGAGGATCAGTGGGCAAGACTTGGTCAGTTTAGCTTTGGAGCTCTCTCATTATTCTCTCTCTCTCTCTCTCTCTCTCTCTCTCTCTCTCTCTCTCATACTCTTGGAGACTTAGAACTTTCTTGGAACACTCTTGGAGGGTGTGGCATACTTGGATTCTTGGAGCAAGAAGGCAAAGGAAGATCAAGAAAGAGAAAGAAGGCATCAACATCAACAACTACATCAGATTTTCTTGCAGGTATTGAATTTCATGTATGATTTATTCATTAGTTTTTGCATACATGACACATGCATGTGGTTTCTTGGTTGTTATCTATCATTGTCATGGAGGATTTCCTAGATCGACAATGGATTTCCTAACCTTTCCATTTCCTCGATAGCCATGGTGATTGTGGGTTTACTTTCATTGCTTTGTTTTCGTTGGTTCTCATGTTTCCTTGGCTTGGGTTGAGTTATTAGTCCTATAAGACTTGGTTGAACAAATGCTCTAGAAGCCCTGTAACAACTTGGGTTGAGTTACTAGTCCTGGAAGCCCTGGTTGGACAAATGCTCGAGAAGCCCTTGGCGGGTTCAGTTACTTGTCCTAGAATCTTGGTTGGACAAACCCTTTGGAAGCCCTATATAAGTTGTAGGTTGAGTTACTAGTTTTGGAAGCCTTGTTGGACAAACACTATGGAAGCCCTAGAAGGCTTGGATGGAGACCAATTTGATGATGGTTTTTGGTGATATCCAACCGTGAGGTGGAATCATTGTTTGATGGGTTGAGGTGGGTGGCCTTTGGAAGCCTTGGATGAGTTTCGATTGAAGTGTTCTATGAGTTCCAACATTCATTCTTTGAATATGGCATGGGGGTAATTGGATTAAGAGAGACTTGGCTCAGCCAATCTATGGTCAGATGGAATGTGGTAGTCCCAACTCCGGTTGGTTTATTGCATTTATTAATGAAAAAATTCATTCCCTTGATGTTCATGTGCAAATGTATTGATGTATATATGGATTTTTATGGCCTATATGTTTATTGTATTTTTGTTTCTATTATGTTTCTTATATGCACATTTACCCTGGAGGGTGTTACAGAGTTGTACCAAAGCATGGTTCAAACACTTGGATTGGATGTGCTCTATCATAGGTAAAATGAAGAAAAAAGGTTAAAGTTTAGAACTTTCTATCATATCTATTATAACTTTCTTCTGTGGAATATTAAAAGTCAAAAATTTGTCCATACTGAAGGTAAATCCCACTGATAATGTGGTAAAAATTTCAGATATTGGTTCACAATACTTTAGGAATTATGATCTAAGGAAGATGACTTCCTCAATGCACCTTTAAATAGGTCACGTTGGTATTTCTGCAATAACATTTTTCTTGTAGGCTTTCAGAAGCTCCAACATCATCCACATTGAGGGGAAATACCAATGATTATGTGGTAGAAATTTCAGATATTGGGTCACAATATTTTAGGAGATATGAGCATAGGTAGTTGAGCCTTCTGAATGCTCCTAAAATTAGGTCTCAAATAGGTCACACTGACATTTTTGTTATAAATTTTATTCAGGACACTCTCAGGAGATGAAATTTTTCCACAATGAGAGGAAATTCCTCTTATATTGTGGTAAACATTTCAAACATTTATTCACTATATTATAGGAGATATGATCAGTGTAAATCGAGATTTTTGGATACTCCTAGAATTGTGCACCAAATAGGATTGTGTTGGTATTTTGTTATAACTTTTCATCTATGAAATCTCAGAAGCTGAAACTTGAATCATAGACAGGAATAATTCCACTGATCATATGGTTCAGTTTTCATAACTTGTATTACTATAGTTAGTATATATGCGTTGAATCATTAGCTATATTAGTTTTCATGCAAAGTGTTTGATGAAATGCTTAAATGGTTCAATGATTAATTTCATACAAATTGTTTGATAAAATGACCAATGAGTATGTTGTTTGTGGTTGGGGATAGCCTTGATGTGTAATATTATTTATGTAGTTGATATATGCTTACTTGCATGCAAATATTTTGCTATATTAGTTTGCATGTAAAGTGTTTGAAGAAATGCTTACATGCAAATGTAATAGTATAGTAGTTGTTTGAAGAAAAATGTTAAAGTATGGTAATTGTTTGAAGAAAATGTTAAGTTTTTTTTTTGGATGGGATAGTATTGTAGTATCATAATATGGATGTAGCTGATCTATGCCTATTTGCATGCAAATAATTTGAAGAGTTTCATGTAGGGAATTTGAAAGGTTGCATGCAAGGAATTTGAAAAGTTGCATGTAAGGAAATGGAAAAGTGGCATGTTTTTAGTTATGATGTTACAAGTGGAATAAGTGCAATATTTTTGACTTAGTCTCATACAAATGTATGAGAAATAAAAATCAATTTTGGTTAAATTTAATAGAACTTTGGAGATCCCATTTCCATAATTGGACATTGGAGATCAGACCATTACAGTAGCTTCCTCCTTTTACCTTAGTGTGGACCATTGATCTGAAATTGATCTAAGACAATTAATAAGGTATTACAGACTCATGTGCATGGATGTGTCTATGTTATTTTATGCAACGGATCGATAAGATTGTGAAATACACAAACACTGAAGTAGTTAAAGGAAAACATAACAGACAAACATATAAACACAACATGTTTAATAAGGAGTTCACCCAATACTCCTGGGCTACATCTCTTGGTCCATCCTTTCAGTGGTGGCCTCTCTATTATGTTTTCAAGAATATTTTTTACAACAGTAAGCTCAACTTGAGTCTCACTCAACAGATTCAAATCAGTAAGACTGTACTTGGATTCCCTAAATCCTTGGAGTACACAGACTCTCCTTACTGAATCTAGACCTATATTGGTCACAATAGTATGAGTCCAATCTGAGACTAAATACATGATAGGCATACACAGAGGAGTTCACTTGAACCTCTCAAACTTTCTCTGGAGTACACAAACTCTTTGACTCTCTTTGTCTCTGTCTCTGGCTCGATGCTGCCTTTGCTTCCGCAAGTCAGCTCGACTCCTCCCCTCTGTTCTCCGCTCTTAGCTTTCTTAACTCTCTTACTGTTTTGACTACTTCCCTTTCTCTCTCTATTAGTTCATGGCTTTAAAGCCAATATGCTTTCTGACTGTTCGTTTCCGCTTCCTGGCTTTCTGGTTCCCCTGTGTCTGTCCATTTGAATTCCTCTGATATACGCCATAATCACTATATAATGCCTCACAGGGAGGTGGCCACCTATTTGATAATGAACTAAGTGTCAGTTCTCTTGGACGTTTTTGAAACGACCGTTTTTATCGTTAACTCCAAGAATGCCCACAAACACGATCTTCTACCAACGCATCATCCACTTTGGACTTCAAATATTATACAACTCTTCCTGTTACCCCGTTGAATCCGATCATCCATCGGATTGCATCTTTGTCATCGATCTAGAGCCTTAAAATCCTACGGTCATCATTCATATCAGGCGGGTAAGTAACACGATGTTTACCCATCCAAAGTGAGTGGTTTTCTCTCTCTTCCTCTGGACGCGTGTCACCCGCTGTGTGGCATTAGGTGGAACTTGGTTGAAACCACTTACTGCCTCGAAGCCTGTTTGATATCTTGTCGGTTTTGTGGGACCCCGCCTATGACGGAAGCAGTGTGATATCCATTATATTTCATAGCTTTTTGGGTTTGGGTCGCTCGGGGCTTTTCCTTCTCTGAGGGGTTTGCTCGACGATATGCTATTAGCGACTTGGCGTTGATCGCTAATCGCATATCAGAAACCACCCCTGTTTCTCAAAAAGACCTCCCATTTTTTCCAATTCATGATAACGTGAATTACCATGGGCCAACGGTCTGCGCGCTTGACCGAGGGTCCTCGTTGCTTTGCATTGTTCACAAATTACAACTGTTTCAAGGATATTTTTGATAAGCTCGTTCTTTGTAAGACTTTGAAACTCTGGCATGAATTTTACAGAGTTCATGAAAACTTAGAGAGTGTTTTAGGATCCAATTCAGATCATGGCCTTCCCACTGAAAAATATTTTGGAGCACCAAAAGTTGGTTTTGAAGCATCAATCAAGTGAGGGTACAGATTCCTCGCTTGCCCAATTTCTATCCAGTTTTCACTGCTTGGTTTTGAACCTTTGAGTCCAATTCTGAGGTACTCAACATCCCCTATGTGCATGGTTCTCACCTTCCTGTCCATAACTATATCTTCCTACGATTCATTGAGATATTCAAGAAAAATATCATCAATAGAAGGAAATTGACTCTTCTCTTTGGAATCTTCAATCAATGAAGGTTCAAATAGTCTCAAGCTTTCTGCATTAACTACCAAATAGATGTGCATGTAAGCTGGAAAATCAAGGCGAAAATCATTCTCACCAATTTTCTCAAGTATCTTGAGAGGTCCATACCTGATTGGCTTCAGCTTCTTACCTTCACCTTGCATCCTGTCTTTGCTAATATACAACCAAACTTGATCACCAACTTGGAAACTATGCTCAATCTGATGCTTATCATGCCTTGCCTTGTACTTGTCTTTTCCAGCTGTTCCTGTACTGTTTGGTGAATCTCTTGGATTTGTTCAATGAACTTGGTTTCCTTGTCCACATCACTGTGTCCATCAACCACTATGTCTTTACCAAAGACAAAATCCAAGGGAGACCTTGGTATGAAACCAAAACAGGTCTTAAAAGGAGATCTTTGTGTAGAAGAATGTTTAGCTCGGTTATAAGCATGTTGCACATAACACAGATGCTCATCCCAAAGATTGGGATGCTTGCTGCAATATCCTCTGAGCAACTGGATCATTGTCTTGTTGACTACCTCTATTTTGCCATCCGTTTGTGGATGAAAAGTTGTGCTCTTCTTCACTATGGTGTCCATCAATTCCCATAGACTCGACCAAAATTTCCCAACAACTTGGGAATCTCGATCTGGTACAATGGAAGTGGGTAATCCAAAATGAACCCATACATGTTGAAAGAACAATTTTGTTGTTTGTTCATCTGTAATCTGTTTGTTACAGAGTATCAAAATACACATTTTGCTAAACCTATCCACAATAACATCTAAATAGTCATGACCTTTTCTAGATTTAGGAAGTCCCCTAACAAAGTCCATGGAAACACTTTCCCAAGGATGAGAAGGAAATGGTAGTGGAGTGTACAAGCCTAGTTTTCTATTGTTGGGCTTGCTTTTAGCACACGTGGTACACCCTCTTACATATCTAGAAACTGTCTCATTCATTTTTGGCCAATAACAAAATCTTTGCAGCTGTGCAACTGTTTTACTTACACCAAAGTGACCTGATATTAGAGAAGTGTGTGCTTCTCAAATTATCTTTACTCTTTCAATTTGAGGAATGCATAACTTTCCAAAATGATACAAGAGTCGGTCCTTAACATGATAATCCAGTTCTTCTACTTGTTTTCCATGACTTAAAGTTGCATATACATCTTTAAAATCTATATCTTGAGCATATTGTTCAATGTAGCTTTCATGCAATACTGAATTATGCTTAAGTATAGAAGATGCATTTATGATTGGCCTGGACAACATATCTGCAACTTTATTGTGTATGCCCTTTTTAAATCTAATCAAAAGATGAAACTGTTGTAGAAAACCCATCCACCTATAATGTCTTGATCGCTGCAACTTAGTTTGTGAGTGTAAATATTGAAGTGGTTGATGATTAGTATGTATAACTGTCTCTTCGCCCATTAAATAATGTTTCCACTTTTTCACACTCTGTACTAATGCATACAATTCCTTATCATATGTGGGATAATTAACTACTGTAGAATTAAATGTCTCGGAACGATAGCATATGGGTTTACTGTGCTGCATCAACATTGCTCCCATGGCATAGTCACTGGCATCTGTTTCAATCTCAAAGGGTCTTTGAAGATTGGGAAGTGCTAGTACTGGTGTTGTACTAATGTTTTCTTTTAAGGTGTTGAATGTTTTCTACTATTTTCCTCCCCACTGAAACACCTTGTTCAATCTTGTTAAAGCATGTAAGGGAGCTGCAATCAAGGAAAAGTTAGCGATAAAATTTCTCCAATATTGTGTTGCTCCTAGGAAGCTTCTAACTTCTGTAGCAGATTTGGGTTTAGGTTAGTTTACAATGACTGCAACCTTAGAGGGATATATCTTCAATTCACCACCCCCTACTATATGACCCAAATAATTCAAAGATGCTTTTCCAAATTCACATTTTGACAATTTAACATAGAGATTTTCCTTTTTCAAAACATCTAGAGTCTGCTTTACATGCTTCAAATGTTCTTCCCATGTTTTACTAAATACAAGAATGTCATATAAATATACAATGACAAAATCATCAATAAAATCCATGAGTACATCATTCATTACTCTCAGGAAAGTAGTAGGAGCATTAGTTAAGCCAAAAGGCATAACTAACCACTCATACAATCCCTTCTTTGTTTTGAAAGTAGCCTTCCATGCATCTTGCTCTGCAACTCTGACCTAATGGTAGCCACTATGCAAGTCTAACTTGGAATAGTAAACAACTTCTTTCAACTGATCTAATAGATCATCTATGCGAGGATAGGGATAACAATTTTTTATCGTTATTTTATTCAGTTCTCGGTAATCAATGCACATTCTCCATGAGCCATCTTTCTTTCTCACCAAGACAATTGGAGACCCACATGGTGATGTTCTAGGTCTTATGAACCCTTTCTCGAGCAGCTCATGTACCTGCTTCTTGATTTATGCATTCTCTAAAGCAGACAACCTGTACATTCTGATGTTAGGCAATGGAGCATCTTGTTGCAAATTAATATCATGTACTATTTTGTTTTGGGGTGGCAGACTTCTAGGTTCTTGAAATAGTATATCATATTCTAAAACAACTTTTTCTAAATCAGCTTGCTGTTTAGCATTACAGGCTTCAAATATATTGGTTTTATCAGGTTTCTTTTCCTTTACAACAATCAGTAAATATTGTTTGCATGAATTTACAATTCTTTTCATCTGCCATGAGTTTATGTGAGTATAATTATTCTTGAGTTTATGAGCTCTTACAATATATTCGATTCCATCTTTAACGAGTTGATATTTGTTTTCAACTCTATAGAAAATAGCTTTCCTATCATACAAGTAAGGGATTCCTAAAACAATTCCACATATAGCCAAAGGGACTATATCTAACTCAACCTCATCTACAAATGCTGACCCAAAAGAAAACCTAAGTTTACATTGTCTAGTCACTTGTATCTTTGCTTTATCACATAACCAACCTACTAGATATGGCTTCTTGTGAGGTGTGGTTTGTTACACAAACAATGTCACCATGACTTTCTACAGTTTGTGTGAGTACATCACCACTCATACATACCTCCTTTCCAAGTCTTAAGCCTCAGATCTTCATGTCAAGCCTTGAAAATGGGAGAAAGACCTTAAAACTATCTCAAATCCTGGTTTCCCACGTTCTCCTAGAATTGCCTGCAGTACCGCACCCAATGGTCATGTCCCTTGCGAACCTGACCGCTCTATCTGTTAAGTGATGGGTGCGAACCCCTATAAAAGTTAAAAAGGTGTGAGTTCACTCTTAAAAACTCACCATGGGTCACTTCTGACGCTTCTAGAAGGAATATTATGCTGGAAAGTCCGCTCCACCTTGGTTCATCCATTCCATAACTAAGGAAGCTAACTCCATGATATGAGGTGCTTATCCCATTGAAGGACGAACTTATCCCTTCAATGGTGGACCTGCAACTTCCCCCATTTGCACTCTAAATTCAGGCATTGGGCTTGTTGTAGGAGGGGTTGAAAGCTGAAGATTCTTGAGGGTAAATGTTGTTGGAAATTAGACTTCCTTTTTGATCTTGTGAGAGGAGAGATTACATACCTTTAATTTCATTGGGGAAGTTAGTGAGGCTTGTCAAAGTAGAGGAGATTCCTACTGGACCCTAGAAAGAGCTTGTGCAACATCAAGGAAAAGGTTGTAAGGTTCTTTTATTCGTAAAGTTAATACAATCAAGTTTATTTTTCTCAATGAACTGTCTTTAATGGTTTATTTTATGAGCTCCTTGATCTTCATAATGAACATGTTTTATTATATTATCTATGCAGGTGTTCTTTGATGTATGTTTGTTTGTGTATGCAGGTTATTAAAAGCGAACTGCTTGAAGCTGTTGGAACAAAGCTGCCACAAACAAGCATTGGACCGAGGTAGGGTGTATTACACCTCTTAGTTTTCATTTATGAATTGAAACATGTTTAGCGAAAAGTAGATTTGCTTGTGCTGCTTGTTGCTAGATATCATTTGATACTAGGGAGATCGGTCTTGTCCGCAAGAACGATTTATCCGGCCAACATGGTTAGTAATCCTAGCTTCTTTACAATTGCTTCAGAAATTAGATTTACTTGTGAGCCACTATCAAACAAAGTATCCATCTTTTGATGCTTGGAAATAACTCGAATATGAAAAATCTCACGTCTTTTTCCCTCATTTTTTTCATTATCAATAGATTGTGCAGAATTACTAGTAGATGCTTCAGAATTTTTACCTTTTATACCTGTGGCTACGATTGTTGTTTCATCCCCTGAGTCTGATCCCAAATCCTTTTGAATAGCTGCAACAATCTTCTTCTTTTTTCCATCGAACTTCTTGGGTCTTAGCTCTAGATGCAAAATCCAGTAGTGTTCATCATCATGCCCATCCTTCTTGCAGTGAGTGCATGAAGGCTTGGTCTTTTGTACAGTATTGGTCTTCCTCTCTTTCCATTTCTGCTTTCTCTTTTCCTTGTTCTTGCTTGCAGTGGGTTTTGATGATCCCCCAACTTTTGGGTTCACATTCTTTCCTCTAGCCTCTAGATGTGTAGCTTGAACAGATACCTCATCTATGCTAGTGGGATTAAACATGAGAATGGTGTGCTTTAAATAGCTGTGTAGACCACCTATATACTTCAACAGAGTTTCAGGTGAGTCTAACGAAATTCCTAGGATCAAAGCTCTTTTTCTAAATTCTTGGGTGTAGCCTTGTACACTTTTCCCTTTTAACTGGAAAAGAGTTTGCCAGCTCATCATGGCTTGCTGCATATAAGCTAGTGGATATAATTTATTTTTAATTGCAGAAACAAATTCACTCCAGACAAAAAGAATTTTACCATGCTTCTTCATGTCAGCTTGTGTTCTGCCTTCCCACCATACCAAGGCAGTGCCTCTAAGGTGTAGGCTGGCCAGCTGAATCTTACTTTTGTCTGAATCAATGCTCTACACCCTGCAATATACATCAACCTATCTAATCCAATTATCCAGCTTCTCTGCATTCAACTCCCCATCATATATTAGCAAATCAAATTTAACATCTAATTTAATCAAAGATGTTTTGTTTTTATTTTCACGGCTATCAGGAGGTGTGGAAACCTTTTCTTCTTTCCCTTTGCCTTTAGAATGGTCATGGAGGAGAGATTCTTCTACTCCTTTATCTTTTTTGGAGTTTGATGAATCTTCATCTCTACCTTTCTTAAATTCTCTATACATTTCTTCTACCATGGTTCTCATGGTCATGAAACTATCCATGAACTAGGAGTCTGTTTCCAAGGGACTTTCTTCTGTCATTTTCCTCTTAGGATAGACTCTTCCAATTTTTTGGGTTAGCTTCTACCAATTCTCCTTCTCCTAATTTGAGCTTTGTCCTAGTTAACATTCAACAATAAAATCCAACACAAGCTTGTATAACCTTAGCAACCTAAATCTGTAATACCACTTGATCTAAAATTGATCTAAGGCAATTAATAAGGTATTACAGACTCATGTGCATGGATGTGTCTATTTTATTTTATGCAATGAATTGATAAGATTGCGAAATACACAGACACTGAAGCAGTTAAAGGAAAACACAATAGGAAAACATATAAACACAACAAGTTTAATAAGGAGTTCACCCAATACTCCTGGGCTACATCTCCTGGTCGAGCCTTTCAGTGTTGGCCTCTCTATTATGTTTTCAAGCAAAGTTCTTACAGCAGTGAGCTCAACTTGAGTCTCACTCAACAAATCCAAATCAATAAGACTGTACTTGGATTTCCCAAGTCCTTGGAGTACATAGACTCTCCTTACTGAATCTGGACCTCTATTGCTCACAATAGTATGAGTCCAATCTGAGACTCAATACATGACATGCATACACAGTGGAGTTCACTTGAACCTCTTAAAATTTCTCTGGAGTACACAGACTCTCTGACTCTCTCTGTCTTTGTCTCTGGCTCGATGCTGCCTTTGCTTTCGCAGGTTAACCCAGCTCCTCCTCTCTGTTATCTGCTCTTAGCTTTCTTAACTCACTTACTGTTTTTACTGCTTCCCTTTGTCTCTCTGTCAGTTCGTGGCTTTAAAGCCAATTTGCTTTCTAACTATTCGTTTCTACTTTCCGAATCCCCTACCCCTGTCTGTTTGAATTCCTCTTATCTGCATCATCATCGCTGTATAACGCCTCATAGGGAGGTGGCCACCTGTTTCATAACAAACTAAGTGTCAGTTCTCTTGGACATCTTTGAAATGACCATTTTTACCGTTAACTCCAAGGATGCCTGTGAACACTATCTTCTGCCAACACATCATCCACATCGAACTTCAAATATTATACAACTCTACCTATTACCCCGTTGAATCCGGTCATCCATCAGATTGCGTCTCTATCGTCGATCTGGAGCCTCCAGATCCTACGGTCATCGTTCATATCGGGCGGGGAAGTAACACGACGTTTACCTATCTGATGTGAGCGGATTTCTCTCTCTTCCTCCGGACATGTGTCACCCACTGTGTGGCATCGGGCGGGACTTAGTTGAAACTGCTTACCACCTCGAAACCCTTCCAATATCCTACCAGTTTTGTGGGACCCCGCCTCTGATGGAATTGGCGCGATATCCGTTATATTTTATAACTTTTCAGGTCTAGATCGCTCGGGGCTTTTACTTCTCTAAGGGGTTTTCTTGACGATATGCGATTAGCGACTTGTCACTAATCACATATCAGAAACCATCCCTGTTTCTTAGAAAAACCTCCCATTTTTGCCAAATTGTGAAACCGCACGTTACCATGGGCCAACGGTCTGCACGCTTGACCGAGGGTCCTCATTGCTCCGCACTGTTCATGAATTACAATTGTTTCGAAGATATTTCTGATAAGCTCGTTCTTTGTAAGACTTTGAAAGTTTGGCATGAATTTTACAGAGTTCATGAAAACTTAGAGAGTGTTTGAGGATCTAATTCGGATCAACCATGGATAGTAAGGGGGTATGCTTATAGGTTGTTAGTATTGGTGAATATTGATTTCAAATCAATAGACACAATGTCTCGATTTTTGGAAGATGTGACTGACTTTGTATGAATTATATGTCTCTTACATGTTTATTTCATGATACCTACTTACATCCTTGTATGTTGAGTTACATGTTTTAATATTTTGATTACATGTATCAGTCTTGTAGGTTGATTACAAAAATTGATCACTTATGTTCGACTACATACATGAATAGGTGTAGTTTATTTGGCATTGCTTATGAATATTGTTGGTTGCATGTGGCAATGTTTACAATGGAGTAATGGTTGTTGTCATGCATGATGTCATGGTTTGTGTAGTTGATATGGCCATGCATTGATGACTAGACTCTAGCTGGAATAATGTGTATATGGTTTGGTACTCATTTTTTATGTGTGTATATGCAGTTGTTATGCGTGTATGGTCTTGGTTATGATTATGCATGTATAGTAGGTCAAATATGCCTTGTGAAGTCATTGTATGCAATTTAGGTCATCATAGTGCTATTGGATGTTATGATGCTAATATGTTGGCTGAGATAGAGTAGGAGATGCAGATCATCATAATGAGGTTGCAGTATTAGACTTTGGGGTAAGAGCAGATCATCATATAGGTAGTGTATGTTTGGCATGCATGTATGTAAGTCAATAATTGTTATATGAATTAGGGTTATATACATTAGGTTTATGAACATGTATTTGATGTTATGGTTAAATTCATGATAGATTGTAGATTATTAGTATGGTTATATGCACATGTGTAAATTAGTCAAGAATCATAGTAACCTGTAGTTATGCATTGCTATTGTTGTTTTATATTAGATAACATGATGATTATGCTATATGTTGCTCATGAGTATTTTATAGGTTAACTTCTTGATTGTTATATGAAATTTAGCTTGATGATTCGGTTTTATGTTGTTGATGAGCATGATATATAGCTTATTGTTGTTATATGCTATTAACTTGATGATTAGGGTTATTTCATTAAGACATTGATGTTATAATTTGGATTGGTCATATGCGTGATGGTTATATTCATTGCCTTGAAGGTCTTGATGTTATATGTATTGTTTTAACTTGGTTTGACCTATGCAGATGGTTATGGTTGCGATACTCAGGTATGAGCTAACATATTCTTGATATGGCGTCGTACTAATCTAGACTTGTTATACATATGTGATTATTATGCATGAATGAAAAATTCTTATGAGCTTGTAATATGAACATGTTAGTTATTTACTATTATGGATATCATGATTTATGTTGACATGTTGTAAATTTATATCTCGTTAACTAGATTTATTATGCAAACACGATATCGTCCCTTGAGATACATTAAGGTATGAGCTTGATTATGCGATATATGTGGTGCTTGACTGTTAATTATGTCATCTATTTTATTTAGTTAACATGGTATGAATGTTTGATGAATTGCATAATATGAGTATGTTTTCAAATCATCTTGTTTTAAATGATTGTACTAAAATATATGTGTTTAGACAGTTGATATGTACTTGAGTATAGTAGGTGATAGTTGTAGTATTATCACTGATGACTATGAATTGACTATTGATTATGACATGATTGTTAGTCTTGGTAGCAGTTGATTTCAAATTAATAGATATGATTGTCTTGATATTTGGAACATGTGGTTGACATGTGTGAGCATGATGCAAGGGGTTGCATGGAAAGAGAGACTGCCATGAAATCTTGAAGAAGGCTCTAGTTGAGCTTTCCTTGGGAACCATGGGGATTGAGTCATGGTGTTTGTTGTTAGTCTTGTGCTTTTGGTCTTTTATGAATTGTTGATCTTGATTCATAGCTTTGTTTATGTCTAGTGTAAGGCCATACCAGTTTGTTTGTGGAGTCATGTTGTTATTGATTTTTATTGTCTTCTTCTTGTTTGTTTCTTGTCTTGCCTTTTTTATGTTTTGAGTCTTGGGAATTGGTTGGCAAAGAGGAAAGTTGATGGAAATTGGGAGAGATTTGTGGTACCCAACCAATGATATAAGACCTAGATGAAGCTTTGTGCATGATTAAGCGCAATGGAAAGTAAGACAATGAAAATCAGATTAGATTGGTTAGGTCCATTGGTGTAAATGGAGAGTGGTTGTATAGTCATGGGAAAGGTAACTAGAAAAGGTAAAGTAAAGGGATTAGAGGTGTCATATGCCTCAACTATGTTGGGAACTATTTTTCTCAATGTTGCACATGTGTTGCATGAATAAAGGAATTTCTCTTAACCTAGACTTTGTGTTATCTGGAAATTTTTTTATGGTCATGATATGTTGAAGTTTATATATGTATACATGTATGAATGTATGTCGTTGTCTAACAGGATCATGATTGTTTTATGCTAACGTTTATATATGTATGTATGTATCCATGTATCTATGTTACTGCTTGATAAGGTTGTTAGGGATCATTCTTGTGGAGGAATGATTGCTTATGCAGGAGAACGACATGAAGAGGTTCATGGTCTTACGAGGAATCAATTGGGAAGACTAGTCCTGACAAATATACGAGGTCAGTATCATGTATATGATTTGATATTGTATACTTGTATTATGCCTATGTTTATGTTATGACAGGTGATGTTGAAGGATGCATCGACAAAGTGAAAGCAGTGTGGTCTGTGGCATGCTAGGATAAGCATGGATGAGATACTGGCAGCAAGGTCTCTTGGTAAGAACAATGTGGTTTGGTGTGTGGTACTATTGTTGTGCATACGTTGTATATGTTGTACATGTTGCATCTATGATGTGTGCACTTGTGGTGTTGTGTATACATAGCATGTGTACATGTTATTTATGCAATGTTATGTATAGGATGGTACAAATAGGGTTGTGTGAATATTGCATATGGGGTGTTGTATACATATTGTATTGTCTTCATGATGTATGTGCAGTGTGTGTGCATATGGTGCTCTGTACATGTTGGATATGTAGTGTTGTGTACAGATGATGATATGTACGTGTTGGATATGCAGTGCTATGTACACTTGGTGTTGCATGAATGTTGTACATAGGGTGCTATGAGCATGCGGTGTTATGTACATGTCGTGCATGGGATGCTATATACATATGGTGCCGCGTACACATCGTGTGTGTGGTAGTGTGTACATGTGGTATTGTGTACATGTTGTACAATGGTGTAGTGTACATGTGGCATTGTGTACACATTGGGTAGGTGGCACTGTGTACATGTGATGTTGTGAGCATGTTGTGCAAGTGGTGCAATGTATAGGTGATACTATGTACATGTTGTACATATGGTATTGGTGTACGTGTGGTATTGTGTGCATGTCATCGATGTTGTGTTATGGGCATGCGTTATTATGTATATGCATCATATAGTCATGGTATTACAACATTGTACTTGTTGTGTAGTACTCTATGTAGGTACATGCATTGGGTGGTATTTCGCACCAATTATAGATGGATGCATTGTATTATATACACTGGGTGTAGCTGTATGTGTTGTATGTCAGGTATAGATGCATGTATTGCATAGTGCAGTATGCTGTGTGGTTGTATGTGTGTGATTCACACTATGTGTCTATGCGCATGGTTGAGGAGAAGGCACTGGGTGTGGGTTGAGTGTAGAAATCGAGCGAGAGTGCGTATGGAATAAAGACAAGGGTAGAAGCTAAGGATTGATGGAAGGATAAGTATCAGCATTTTATTTCAGTTTCATTATGCATGTGATTTATGACTATGGTATATGATTATTATATTTGATCTATGATTTTGGCTGATTTATGATTTTGATCTATGATGGTTATGTTTGAGATAAGCTGATGTGATATATTTATATATGTTGATTTGGTCAAATATCCTAGTTTGACTTGTTGTGACAGGAAGTGAACAAGATTGCAAATGTACCTTATTGATGAGCTACCAATGGGGTATGACGTGAATTTATTTCAATTTATTTTAAATCTAATGGAAGTTATGGGCTTGGTACAGGAATGCATGGACTACTCAATTGGTTAGTTGAAATCAACTAGAATAATTAGCAGCTTGATATGGCGGTTTGGTGGTTTCTTATGGTAGTTTGGTAGTTTCTTTATGATGGTTTGGTATATGATTTATGTTGGTTTAGTATATGCTTTATGGTGTTTGATATATGATTTATGATGATTTGATATATGCTTTATGTTGGTTGATACATGTTATATGACGTTTTGATATATGCCTTATGATGTATTGATAGATGCTATATGATGATTAGTGTATGATTGATATATGTTTGGTATATGATTTGGCATATGTTTTGGTATATATATATTGATGAGGTTGTTATATGTACACCCGTGTATGGATGTAAATATCATAATGAGCTGTGTTGTAAGGCTCCACTATGTGGTATGGGTGTTATGTTATTGTGCTATCATGTGGTTATGTTATCATGATATTATGATGCTATATTATTTTTTAAGCAAGATGATCATTGTAAATACCATAATGAGCTATGTTATAAAGCTCCACTATGTGGTATGTTGCCATGTCATTATGATGTTATCCCTTGAGTAGATATTTCATTTTAAATACTTCATCGAGCTAGGTTATAAAGCTCCATGAGCAATATATGTTCTTTCAGTAGGTTGCTGAGGTATATGTGTGATTGAACACCGAGGATGGTGTTCCCCCAAGGGGGAGGGTTATGTAATAGCCCTGGTGAAAATTCCATGTAATAAATGTTAAAAAAAAATAACCACGAATGGTGGAACACGTATTCCAAGTTGAATGGTGGGTAGGACATCCTAGGGAGTGTTCATTTGGTTGTTTATGGCTAAGGAAATTGGCAAAGGCAATGGATAAGGCATTAAAGAGGAAAAAAGGTATTTTGGCACATTTTTTTATGAAAATAATGGAATTAGGAGAACAGGAAGGTGAAAGGTCACATGTTTCATGTGAGGAGGAAATTGAAGGAAAATAATGGAAAATGAAGAAAATAGAGGCCTTATTAATAAAAAGGCTTCTAAGGATTAGTGGGCAGGACTTGATCAGTTTAGCTTTAGAGCTCTATCATTATTCTCTCTCTCTCTCATACTCTTGGAGACTTAGCGTTTTCTTGGAACACTCTTAGAGGGTGTGGCATACTTGGATTCTTGGAGCAAGAAGGAAAAGGAAGAATAGGAAATAGCAAGAAGGCATCAACATCAACAACTACATCAGATTTGCTTGCAGGTATCGAGTTGCATGTATGATTTATTCACTAGTTTTGGCATGCATGACACATGCATGTGGTTTCTTTATTGTGATCTATCATTGGCATGGAGGATTTCCTGGATCGACAATGGATTACCTAGCCTTGCCATTTCCTAGATAGCCATGGTGATTGTGAGTTTAATTTCATTTCTTTGTTTTTGTTGGTTCTCATGTTTCCTTAGCTTAGGTTGAGTTATTAGTCCTGGAAGCCTTGGTGGAAAAAACACTCTAGAAGCCCTGTAACAACTTGGGTTGAGTTACTAGTCCTAGAATCCCTAGTTGGACTAACACTCTGGAAGCCCTTTGTGGGTTGAGTTACTAGTCCTAGAAGCCTTGGTTGGACAAATTCTTTGGAAGCCCTGGAAGGCTTGGATGGAGACCAATCTGATGATGGTTTTTGGTGATGTCAGACCATGAGGTGGAATAACTGTTTGGTGGGTTGAGGTGGGTGGCCTCTAGAATCCCTAGATTAGTTTTGATTGATGTGTTATGTGAGATCCCACATTCATGCTTGGAATATGGTACGGGGGTGATTGGCTGAAGAGAGACTTGACTTAGCTAATCTATCATTGGGTGGAACTTGGTTGTCCCATCTCTAGTTGGTTCATTGCATTTATTAATAAAAAAATTCATTCCCTTTATTTTCATGTGCAAATTTATTGATGTATATATGGATTTTTATGGATGATATGTTTATTGTATTTATGTTCCTATTATGTTGCTTATATGCACATTTACCCCGGAGGGTGTTATAAAGGACCTGCCACAGGACACAATCACATAGTGCTACATGACACCTCCAAGTGGAATATTGTTAGTAGTCCACGTAGGAAGGACATGGTGCAATTCAAGGACACCACGTGGCAACACTCGATTGTCCATATTTCTTCTGGAATGTGGCCAAAGGATAGTAGGGCCATGAAACCACCCACCAATTATACATAAGAACCCAATCACATATAACCATGATCCAACAATACAAACCAAATATTATATTAACTACCACACACACACATGCATATACAAAACATACGACCAAAAGTAGGTTTCCATGGGTTTGGCACTGAGAGCCCCCAACCACCAATAGACTATTATAAACATGCTAAATGGGAGTGCCAATCACTATGATTTGGCATGTTTGTCGATCCAAAACCTTATGAACCATTTGTTACAGATCCATTTGGGCACATCAACCCCGACTTATAGATCAATATTATTAGGGCCCATCAACCCCGACTTATAGATCAATATTATTAGGGCCCATCAAACCCTAATTCAGTTGTTACATGTCCCAAATGAAGTCAACCATCAAAATGCCTCCTTCCCAAGAAGTTTTATGACTAAATTCATCCAAAAATTGTCTCTAAGAGGATCAACACAGGTAGATATACTACCAGGGTGCGTTGTAGTGCAGCCCAGTACACTACCAGGGTGCACTGCATTGCAGCCCCCAGTACACTACTAGGGTGCGTTGGGCAAATTTGAGCGAAATTTCAATGGGGTTTGGGAATATTCTTATCCATTGGATGCATCTAGAAGCTTGCCAAGTTTATCTACTCCTTTGGGCTCGAAATTGGATGAGGGAGGAGTTAAGGAACATCAATCCCTTCATCCCTTCCTCCATGGAACTAAATCCTAAGTTTGGGAGGGCATTCATTATCACCATTTATGGCATAACTTCCTTCATTCACCTATAAATATACCACTCATCTAAGTGATTAGGGGCTGGTTGGGCTAGAAATCATTGAATTATAGGGAGATGCTGTTAGTATGAGACTTGAGTTGATGTCAAGTATTGTAATGATGTCAAAATGTCTTGCTTTTTATGAGGAGAGGATAGGATTGAACTGGAGGAGTGATACTGAATCAAGAAAATTGGGTTGTAACTGTTCCTTTTACTAATAAAGTGTTAAAATATTTTTCCATATGTTTGTATTGTTCATTGATGCTTTCATATGTGTATTATGTACTTGATTCCATGCTATGTTTAATCAATAGATCATTATGATATGCTTTGATCGACGTTTGTCTTTTGTCTATGTGCAGGTAATTTTTAAGCGGATTAAGTATGGAAAGGAGTGACAAAATTGGTTAAGGGAGATAAGGAGTAAGAAAAAGCTTCAGGTAGGGTTCTTTACTATCTTATTTAATCTGTTGGTCATAGAAAAAGTAGAGAATGCTTTGCACTATTGTTCTAGACTTAGCTACTAGTCTATGTGTTTAAATGTTTATCCGTAGACACTGAAACTTCCCCAAACACCATTCCATACCACTTGTAGCAAAGGAAAAAGGTTGGGCCATGGAGGGCCAAGTGGAACAATATGCAACGAAACTATGCTGGGGTGAGCACATATTTTGAGATAGATTCCTAGGGCATATTCTGGGGAGTATTATATAGGAATATTATTGGAATATTTTGACTATTGTAGCAGCTTGAATATTCCCTAGGGAACCTAGAGGTGAAAGTTTCGGAACTTGGTCAAGTTTATCTCATTTTTCGTAGAATTTTGCAAGGAATCCACTGGTGTAGTCAGAATTTAGATCCGAGTAGCAAAATTTCAAGTCACTCCTAGATGTGAGGTATTTCCATGTACTAGCCCTTCATTTTTCTAAGATAATTTAGAGGCCTCTCCACTCTAAAGTTGAACCTTGAGACATAACTCACACATTGTTAGTGAACTTGATGAAACGATATTGGTTTATTGTCTATAATGTATTTAGTTTGTGTTTCTTCTTCTTGGATGTTGCATTTATGGTATTCTCATGCTCTTTAAGCAATTATATAAAACATCACCAAAGAAAAGATCTCAGATCACCCTACATTTTGTAACACATTAACATCGATTAGGATGAAGGTTAAAAGTTTAATTTGTTACATGATTGCCAAACAAAAAACATCATTGACCTTCTTTCATACCAAATGGACGGTGCCAAAAACATGCCACCATGTGCTATTTTGATTGGGTTGTACCATATTCAGTTGAATGGACAAGCAATAATTTTTTTTAAAGACTATTTATTTCCATTACAAATCAAAATGTTTGCGGGAAGGGATTTGAATGTTGGCTAATTGTGACCAAAATTTTATATATTAAAATTTCTAACCATCTTGCTACAATGTTAACTAGTAAAATGTTACAGGGCCGAGTGTATACGATGAAGGTTTTAAGAATGTCTATTTTGAAAAACAAAGTTTTTTAGATCTCGTTTTACAGTAGCAACCGAAGGAGTTTTGAGTGGTATTCAAAAACACTTCCTAGTAGGAGAGAGCTCAATTTGTTGTAGGCTTTTAGAGGCCTTTTTCTCATTGTAATCACATTTTGGGAGCAATAGTAAAGAGGACACTCCCTTGGAGGCACGACCTGGAGACGTATCCCACACCGTACAAACTCCATTATTAAATGGTTGTTGTCCTTAATTTCTTCTCTTTTCAATCCTCTACATTTCTTTTCAATTGAAACTTCGTTTAAGTACTTTAATGCTTGATTTAAGTTAATTAGGCTCATACTTTAAACTAGCTTTAAGTCACTCATTTACACTTGAATATTTTAACAAACCAAGTCATTTAAAAGATCCTAGATCAAATTTCAAAAATTGTGGTTAGGTCCATACACAGTTGCATCTATCATTGGTATCAATTCTTATTTTCTTAAGGATAATGATGATATATTTCTTTCATACAAAATAAATGATTCCCATCTAACACATTATGTGGAACCAAATTTTGACTAAAAAATTTCTTTCTAACCTTTTTTTATATATTTTTCTTCTTATGATGTTTTATTTTCTATTTTCAAATCATTTTCATTTCATAGTTGATTTCTTTTTTGCTTTCAGGATTCTTTGACATTTGACAATTTTTATTGATGGAAATATCTAAATTAGTCAAGTATAGCTAATACATGTAGTTTATAAAGATTAATTACTAATCTATTTTGTTTGACAATGTATTTTTAACAACAGGTGGTCAAATGATGTTCTAAAATGTGCTCTCCAACCTATACTATCTAGTAATCACTGTCCAATTAGAGAATATCTTGTTTATAACTTAACTGGTTCAATCTTTCCATGCCCTTTTGCCTTCCTTTTCTTTCCAAATTCCCTTTTAGATTAGTATACTCCTAAAATCTTCTAGTAAAATTTCTATGATATCTTCAAGATCATCAAACGCTGAAAAGCGGAAGAAAATCCTAAAAACTGTACATATTATACAAAACCATTTACTCTGAGCTCTAGTACACTAAAAACAAAGTATCCTGTGAAGTTTCCATGTGTTGATACTTAGAACCCTGATATTATATATTATATATAAATATATAAATAATTAATATAAGTAGGAGAGACACAAGAGATATTTCCTAGAAAAGAAAATCATCTAAAGTTGAATTTTGTGATGCAATGATATGTTTGTTCTTACATCTCACTTATGTGTCTTTGTTTATAATGGAGCTTTGGTATTATATGTGCATTTATAGTATAGCATCAAAAGGATAAACAAGGTTGATATGCATATTCACCTATGGTTTTGTACATGAATATTGGTTTCATACATTCATCATACATTATGATTTTTTGGTTTATATATGACATCAAATGAAATTGTTTTATATATAAAAAATGGAAAAAAGGGGTTTTTTATATCTTGTAACTTATGATTGTTACCATGGCTCATTTTTTATCACTTAATATTTATATAGAAATCATATAAAAAACATGCTATGATATATGAGGCATACAATTATGGTTGACATATATGTCATATTGTTGGGTGTGTTCAATGGTTTTACATTAATATGCTATGTCATTTTAGACTTAGCCAACAATGTGGGACTATTGCAAGCTACCTTATGTGTATTTATCATGTTAAACTTGACATGATTACCATTGGTTTCAATGATGGTTGGATTTTTTTTTATGTTTTTCCTAATCAATCATACATATATAAAGTTGGGTCCTGATGTGTCCACTACATTGTGTATGCATTAATGAGATTGGAATGTTCCTTATTGTGTGAGCTTCACAGTTGAATATCGTTGGGAAGTGTTTATCCCTATGAGCCTAAGTTTGTAGTTACATTTTGGAAGTTCTTGGCCTTGGATGTTCAATCTCTTAGTAAGAAGTTATAAAATATGATTTGCAAAATTTCAAGAGGTTAGTATTTATTACAATTACTATAATTGCTCAATACATAGTTAAAAGATTAAAATGGCCTTAGAAAATGTATAATTTCAATCTTTTTTCCTCCCCTCTATGGTATTGTTTTCAAAAGGAGTTTGGTGAAGAATGGTTTTTAGTTGCTATGTTTAAAATATGTTTGCATTGTTTCATTCCTCATGTTTGCACCTTCGATATATTTCTTTCCCTATAAGAATACTATGTTATATAAGTTAGCATTCTTGGTCTTAAAAGAGTTACCATCTATTCAACTCATGTACCAAATTGAAGTTTCTTGTTCTTTATGGGTAAACTGATAAAGGTTTTGAATTTACCTCTTTTCCTTAGTACTGTTGCTTGAATTAGAGTGTTCATTGATGAATTTTTTGGTGCAAAATTATAAATGTTTGATAAACATTGGTTTGAAGTAGCCAAAGTCCGTGTTGTGAACACAAATGATTATTTACACATTGTGTAGGGTATTCAAGTTCCCTATCTCAAAATATCAAATTGTTTGATGTATAGGAAAAAACTATATCATTTTAAATACTGAAGTTGAAATTTGAATATTGGTTGATGAAGGTTTTGGGTTTAAAATAATATTGAATGTTTAGATAAACTCCTAGTTAAAAAAAAACTAGAGTGTTACGATTCAAACCACAAATAAGGGTGGTTATTTTGCATACTATGTGTTTTAGCTCACTCCAACTAAAGGTTGATATAGTTTTAGTTGATATTTTTAACAGCTAGTTGTAGTAAATTTGTCATTTATATATATATATGGAAACTCAAATTGGTTTTGCATGTATATGATATGTATTAATCACCAAGTGGTTAGTATTGGTTAACTTGGGTTTATTAAATTTTGTTTGAAAGCCTATGGAAAAATAAAATAGAATTGTAAATAAAAAAATGATAAATTAGTAAAAGGAAAATAGAAACACTCATTCCCCATAAATAGTTGTATGTAATAAATATGTTGATATTCATTCCTCAAGTAAATATATGCACTCACTAGTAACTTCATGGCACTTAAAAGAAGTCAACAATAAAAGGAAAATTAATACGAATAAGGTTTTAAGGTACCTAAGCATAGGCCTAGCCTGTAGCTTCACTTGAGTATTATGATAACATGATGCTAAAGGAAGTTTAAAGGATCTTACTAGCGGTGTAACATGATTCTTGAGTGAGGGCTTTTCCCTCCCTCTTTTGTTTTCCTATTATTAAAAGGTTTCATATTGATGATATCCGATCATTTCACTACCATTCTATCATTTTCCGTTCTTCTTTACATGATAGTCGCTTTATAAAAATTTCACACACTCCATTCATATTTTCTCTTTACGTGATAAAAGTTTAAACTTCATGATAAAAAATATGTCACTGATATACTTGGGGTTGTTGGAAATCGTTTGTAACAACCATGAAATATTTCATATTAGTGTTTTAATGTTTATTATTGGAGAGACAACTAGTTTTATTGAGTGAATGGTTCAGTATGATTTTATTACTTTATAATTAAAATGGTGATTGCTTCAATAGAAGTTTTAGTTTCATGGATCATCGTAATGGTAAGGTTTCAGAGTTCCATTTTTCTTTAAGGAGCCCCTATTTTTATTTGCTATTGAGGCTTGTAATATTCCATGAGATTATTTTCATGTCTAGGGTATGATGGATATAGGAAAAACATTTGTTATCACTTTAATGTATCCTAAGCTCACCAACATAAGCCCCAGTTAGTCTAGGAGCTATAGATTGGTTTTCCCACCCTTTGTCTTTTCTTTCTTGCAAGGATTTGTTGATTCCTTCAATGGTTGAGATTAAACCCCAAGTCAACCTATATTATATTTTCCCAAGGCTAATTTTAGAGCAGAATGGCAAGATTTGAAGTATGCCTTTCCAAGTGGTTAAACTTGATGTTCTGGAAGGGAGAAGGGATCTTTCCATTTTAGGCTCTCAACAACTCTAGTAAATCAAGGTAGTTAAGATCCATGTAATTGATTTGGACTAAGGACAAATATGGGATCTCTTGCTAAAGGGTTTGGGCACAGGCTAGGAGGGAGGGAAGTAGGGCGACGAAAAAAGAGGTAGGCTATTTGACATAAGAAAGTGGGGGAAAAACAAAGTCAAACATTTTGGATTTCAAGAGAGGCATGGATAGAGGAGTATTAGGGGTATCTAGTGAAGGAAGGGGATCAAATAGATCATTGTAAGGGGATTATTATTTGAGGTAAATGTTTGTAAGGTGGGGGTTTTAGGGTTGGAGTATTTTACTCCAAATTTAGTAAATCCCTCCTCATAAAGTAAAGGGGATGCCACATAATTGGAATTTGTGATAAGCAGGGAAATTGTGATGAACATGATCACATTCATGGCATCTAAATTGGCACTGGAAAGGGATGTGCTCATAATCTACCATTTATTTAGATCTGATTATGATAATAAACATTGATGGACTCTATAAGTGGCTCTAAAATATTCATGCATACACACATGCAAACATAAGAAATATACTTGGATTTATTGGTGACTTCTAAAGATTTAACGAAGTAGTCGAGAGTGTTACCAATGCCAATTAAGGTTTCCTTGTCTTAGAAGTCCCTTGGTAGTGAGTATATTTTTATCCAAATTGGTGTTGTGGTAAAATCCTCTTTATCATATGCGAAAATCTCTGTCCAAAAGCAAAGATATAGCCTTGTTAGGTTAAAAAAGTATGGGTCATTCTCAAATACCCGAGTATTGTATTCAAAGATACATAATAAAATGATAATTATCCATAATATTTCGTGGATATTCCACTAGATAGTTCTTCACAATAGATCTGATAAATTATACTTAAAAATAAAGAATCTATGTTATAAGGGTTTATTTCTCTTTATATTTATGGATCTATAAATTATTATTTATTGTACATCCATGAAAATTATTATTATGTAAAATATAGAGAACGGTGAAATAAAAACTCACAAACCATGATTTGACATAAAGATATAACTGGGATTTTTCTTTTCAGAAGAATACCTAACTCGAAGGTCAAGCCATGTTTCTCTCTTTATGTAAATAAAAAAAGGTTATGGATACAATTAAGTAATTATTATTTATCCATATTGAATCATTATATTATGTTTCATCCATCGTGATGCTTTTAGAGTGGAAAACGTGGAGGAATCAACTCACGAGATCGTTTTTACTGGCGGGACCCAGTTGGCAAAACAAGGTTTGAAACCTTCTGCAACATTTTGAGGCATCAAATGACATTTTATGGGGGGTAAAAATTTGTTGCTTTAGTGCCACAACCTTTTTTCCTATTCTACACACAAATACCTTTCTAATCATGTAAGAATCATGTCAATCAGACTCTGTATGAGAAAGTTATGCCACTCAGGAGTTGAGCCTCCTATTTTCACCACCATAATTCGAGAGGATGCCACATCAACCCCCATTATTCATGAAAGAGGGGCTAGCCACATGATTGTTATGTAGAAGACTATAATAGTTTATATTGTGACTATGGTTAAGAGTTGAGGTAGTCAAACCTAACCACTAGCAGACTATTTGGCTATGTTATGACTAGACCACTAACAGGAAAAGGGATTGGATTCTTTTGAGTGCATTTATTACATAGCCGAGAAAAATTAGTCAAGATGAATAGGACATAGAGCACATAGAAAGGATTTGTGCACTATAATAGACCATGGTCCATAGACCATACTTCTTTATACTCATAACCATATTTCGATTTAGGGAAAGAGAGTGGAGCAACCTCACCTTCGTGTTGGGTTTTTGTCCTAAAAGGGTTTCCCAAAGAATATATTGTGTCATGTGTGTGTGGTAGTTTATTTTTTATGTTATCTATTTTTTGCGTAATTTTCATTCGCGTGCATGCTCTATTAATAATAAATCTATAGATATAGAAATATAATAAAACTGTAATAATGTAGAATTATATATTTTAAATATAATTTTTTATGGTCTGTTGTAATGAACAATCCATTGGAATATCCATAGTAGTTTATAGATCATATCGGTACTAGATAAAGTTTCTTTTGGTGTATTGTGGATATTTGCAGACAATATAGATTGGCTATGCCAAAAGTTGTAAAACCCTAATCATGACTGAAAAATCTATGAATAACCCTCGTGATCCTATAGAGGAGAGGTTTTCTAGGTTGGAACAACAAGCCACTGATATAAATCATAATGTAAATCTCCTCTTGGCAGTCCTAAGAAATAATCTTGGGATATTTAGAGAATATGGGGGTTCAAATACAATGGAAAAATCAAAAGAGGGATCAAGAGATTAGGAAGAAATGGAGAATTAGTCAAAGAAAGAACCTAAGAATATCAACCTAGTTTGAATGTCGTGAATCAATCATAAACATGATTTAAAATGGAAGGAAAGGTATATATCAATATATACCATAGTGAGATTGATGCTCTAAAGATGAATCACTGGTTGCAATTGTTGGTAATCATGATTTCCTTTGGACCAAAACCTGCAGGTGTTAGTAAACAAACACATCACCGGAGTTAATGGATCCTTGAGAGGCGGTTAAGCAGATGCCACGAAACACATCGGGAGCATTGGATTATCTAATTCCCAACAATCCCCCCTAGCGTGAACTAGTTGTGATTCGAACTTGAGACCTTTGAATCTTATACCACTTGTTGGTAATCATGATTTTCATTAAACCAAAACTAGTAGGTGCTAGTAAACAAATGCATCACCAGAGTTAACAAATCCTCGAGAGGAGGTCAAGAACATGTCACGAAACACACGGGGAACATTGGGATTATCCAATTCCCAACAACAACATCTCGAAGTGTATTTCAACATCCATTGAATTGAGGAAGATAAAAAGATTTCATTTGTGCAATTGAAATTATAAGGCCATGCCATGACTCAATGGGAGGGCCATATGAAGACCCTAAGGTCAGAGGGAGAGTCTATAGTGACTAGGTGGGAGAACTTCAAAACCATCATTAAGTCACAATTTTACCCTATTGGGTATGTAGAGGATCGGTGGGTCTGGTGGCACTACTTTAGAAAAAGGCTAGGGAAAAGCGTGTAGGAGTACACCACTGAGTTCAAAAATATGGCCATAATGTTGGGTATCTCCCTAAAGAAACCATGTGTACTCATTAAGTATTTGGGGGGTCTACACTGCTATCTACGACAACAAGTGATGTTGTTCAAGCCGAAATTATTGGACAAATCTTGTGTATATGCATAATATCTAGAAAACAAAGACCTATAGAGAGCACAATCAAGTGGATCGAAGCAGAAGGAGCAACAAGATGTTTCTAAGGAAGGGAAGAAGAGAAAAAAGGGGGAAAGATAAAAATATTACATCACAACACAATAATGCAAAGATCCCAATAACCACTAAAACACCACAACATTGACCACCATACATAGGAGAAGTGTTGGAAGTTGCACCAAGAGCTAAACTCGAAGAATGAAACAATAAGTGTTGAAATCATGACTATCGTTACACCAAAACCCATAGGTTTTAGTAAATAGACACACTGAAAGAGTTAATGGATCCAAGAAAGGCGATCAAGAAAATGTCACAAAACACATGGGGAGCATTGGTTTATCCAATATCCAACAATTCCCCCCCCAACACGAGTTGAGTGTCATTCAAACTTGAGACCTTTGGATCTGATACCACTTGTTGGAATCACGATTGTCGCTAAACCAAAATATGGAGATGTTAGTAAATGGATGCATCACTAGAGTTAACGGATCCATGAGATGTGGTTAAGCATATGCCGCGAAACACATGGGGAGCACTGGTGGGGAGCACTGGTTTATCCAATTTCCATCAATAATAAGAAGAATCTCATGGTCACTGATTCAAGAAACCAAGTTGAAAGTATCTTGGAAATGGATGAGAAGATCAATTGTACATTTGTACAAAAGGAGGTGAATATGAGTAGCCTTCAACAACATGAAGAGAAATAAATGACCAAACTCTTCCATACAAAGATACAAGTCAATAAAACAAAGAATGATGCTTTGCTTGACTCAGGATCATAGGTGAATCTCAATGTAGCAGATTTGGTCAAGAAGTTGGGGCTGGAATTTCATGATAATCCAAACCCATATCCACTGGGATGGGTAAATAAGCATGCATAGTTGAAGGTAACTAAATAGTGCAAAATTATATTTTCTATCAGTGTTGATTTTATTGATGAGGTAGAATCAGATGTGGTTTTCCTTGATGTATGTGGCATTATCTTTGGGATTCCCTACATGTATATGTGAGATGCAATATTCATGCAAGGGGCCAACCAGTATCGACTCGCTAGTGATGAAAAATTGTTCATCATAAATGTGTAAAAATAAAAGTCAACTATTTTGTTGGTAAGTGCCAATTAAGCCAAGAAATTGATCAGTTCCAGCAAGAAGTATGTTTTTATTATTTTTAAGAGAAAATCAATCTGTAGAAGAGCTAGTAATATGCAAGGCATCCCTAAAGGGGTGTAATAAGAAATAAAATAAACAACTAGAAGAGTTGATACATGCATGTAGGGATGTTTTTTGAAAGCCTAAAGGGTTACCACCTAAGAGGGAAGTGGAGCACGAGATATAACTATTGCTGGAATCCATAATGCCAAACATTGGGTTATACATACAATTTGTTATAGAAGCAAGTGAGGTGAAGAAACAGTTGTAACAACTACTAGAAGAAGGTGTGATTTGACCAAGTACATCACCTTGTGGGTCACCCATAATCATTGTACTAAATAAGGAAAATACTTGGTGGATGTGTACAAATTACAAGGTGTTGAACAAAATTACGCTCAATAATAGGTACTCCCTACCCAGGATCGAAGATCTGTTGGATCCGTTGCAACATTCAAAATACTTCACCAAGTTGGACTTAAAGTCTAGATATCACCAGGTTTGATTTAAGGAAGAAGATACATAGAGGACCACCTTCAAAAATAGGAAAAGTTTGTATGAGTGGTTAGTCATGCCATTTGGCGTATATAATGCACCAAATACAGTTATGAGATTAATGAATAATGTAATGTGCTACTTTATAGATTTGTTTGTTATTGTCTATTTGGATGATATACTGGTAGATAATGCTACATGGGAAGAGCACATCTCACATTTCACGCTGGTCTTAGAAACATTAAATAAGCAATAAATTCTAGAAAATCTCAAGAAGTGTGATTTTTCATAACAATATTTCATGTATTTGGCGTATGTGATAGGTGGAGGAGAGTTGAAGATAGATCCTACCAAGATGGAGGCCATGAAATATCTAGTGCCTACTAGTGTTTCTGATCTCAAGAGTTTCATTGGGGAAACACAATACTTGAGGAAATTCTTATACTCATTTTCAGTGGCACTAACACTAGTCTATGTTGTAATAGCAAGTGGCAAGAGTTTCTAGTGCAAAAAGTGTCAAGAGAGGGCTTTTGAGGAGCTAAAGAAGAAAAACCAAACAAGCACAAATTCTGGCATTACCAAACTTGTAACATCCCATTGATGTGGAGACATATGAGAGTGGGTATGTGATGGGAGTGGTCTTGATGCAGGGAGGAAGGCCTATATGCTACCTTTATGAAGTATTTCATGGGGAAATTTCTAACTACCCTAACTACGATAAGGAGCTTTATGCCCTAGTGAAATCTATAAAGAAGTGGAAGCACTATCTGATGGGAAATGAGACAATAATCCACACAGATCACTAGCCACTATAGTACCTGCAGACCTAAAATAAGCCACAACAAACCATGCATTACAAGTGGATGGGGTTTCTACAACAATTTCATTTGGTTTCAAGTACAAGAAGGGTAGCACAAACAAGTGGGAAGACATGATTTCAAGGTCACCCACACCAAACATCACAACTTTTGGAACTCTTATGCACATGAAGCCATTCACCCATGATGCATAAAGAGAGGCATATTCAGAGGATGAGGACATCAAGGAGGTGTTTTAGAAATTGCAGATTCAATGTCAAGTGTGTGATGGTGACAATACAATTTACTACCATCTCCAAGATGGGTTACTCTACAGGTTGGAAAAGATATGTGTTCCTAATGGTGAGTGATCGCAGTTGATTAGAGAGGCTCACACATCCAAGGTTGTAGGGCACTTTGTTGTAGGGAATACCATGACCAACTTGCAGAGGTATGTGTATTGGCCCAAGATGCAATATAAGGTGGCTAGGTTCATAAGAGGATGCATGCTTTATTGTACCAACAATACTAGCAACATGAAACAAGGTCTATATCATCCCGTACGTATATCTACTCAGCCTTGGGAAAGCATCTACATGGACTTTGTGGGAGGCTTACCAACAACTAGGAAGGGACATGACTACCTATTCATGGTACATTAAAGAATTTGAGGTAAAAAATGGGCCTCAAAGCAAAAATGTACAACAAAAATAAAATTTATAAGAACCAATAGGATTCAATATGATGATGTCAACCATGGGGGGGTGATTCACCATTTTTGGAGCAAAAAGGTAAAAATATTAAAAAATAAAAAATAAAATAATTTTTGAACTCATATTTTCAACTTATCCCCCTATGATTTTACTCAATTTTGGTTAGGAGTATTCTTTGGGTGCATAATTCAATTTTCCATCCAAGTAATACCCATGTTGTATGCTTTCTATGGACCCTACTACATAAAAATTGTGAAATACATGAAAAACAAGATTGCAATCATGTTTTTCCATGCATTTCACACTTTTCGTGTAGTCAAGGTCCATCGAAAGTATGCAACATGGGCACTCTTTGGATGGAAAATTGAATTATGCATCCAATGAGTGCTCCTAATCAAAATTTGAGTAAAATCATAGGGGAATAATTTGAAAATTTGAGTTGAAAAAGGATTTTTTTTTTTCTTTTTTTCTCCTCCAAAACATGATGAGGTAATCTAAGCTTATTTTATTATTTCCACTATTTTTTATAATATTCATTGGGAGGCCTGTTTTAGACCTCAAAATTTCTCTAATGGTTGACAGTTTTAGCAAGATGTGTGCTATGATGCTCTGTAAAACAAAATTGTTCTTTGGACAGATCTAGGGGCATTTTCGGATACCAAGGAGCATCGTTTTAGAAAGAGATACAATATTTCCCAGTGCATTTTGGACTACATTTTGGGAGAATATGGACAAAAAGTTGAAGAGTTCTACAACATGCCATCCACAAACAGATGGACAAACATAAGCAGTGAATAATACTTTGGTGAAGTATCTGAGGGGATATAACCAAAAGCATCTGAAGAGTTGGCATGAAAATAAGGTATATATACAACATTATTACAACAAAACAATCCACACTTCTACAGGGAAGTCCATATTTAAAACTTGTTTTGGATATTTGTTGCATTCACCTTTGGACATTACATATGGGCAACAAGGAGGAGTGAGGGAAGATCTTATAGGAGATTCCATGAGGGCTAAAAAAATTATGGAAAATATCATGCATATCCATATATAGGTACAAGAGACATTGTAGAAGCCACATGAGAAATATAAGGCTAGGCATTATTATCATAGAACATAGAAATCATTCAAGGTGGATGACAAAGTATGGCTATAGTTGAACAAGGAGAGGCTATAGGGGCCTTATAAGGAAATAAAGGCTCATAGGTATGGTCCCTTTAGATATTGGAAAAGGTGGGTGATAATGCCTATCAAATCAATTTTACCACCATACATGTGCATTTACTTAGTTTTGAATGTAAAGACTCTAAAACTCTATGAGCCTTCCATGCTAGATCAAGAAGAGGAGCATGTCCTACCTTCTATAAAATATTTGGCACTAGATGCTCAGGCAGAGTTGACAAAAGTTACAATTTTGCAGAAGAGGTATAGAACTACAAGATAGTGGTAGCATGACCTTTGGTAGTATGGGTTGAAAGGACAACTTCTAGGAAAAGCTAAATGGTAAACCACAGAGAAGGTGGAGGAAAAATTTCCTCACCTCATTCAATAAAATATTTTTGGGACCAAAATCCTCCAAAAATGGGGAGGTGTGATCCATATTGGATCATTATATTATTTATCATCCATATCAATTCTTTTAGAGTGTAAAATGTGGAGGAATCAACTCACGGGACTATTTTTACTAGCGGGACCTAGTTTCGAAACTCGAGGTCTGAAAACTTTGGGAACATTTTGAGGCATCAAATGACACTTTTTGGGGGTAACAATTTATTGCGTTAGCCCCATATATTTTTTCCTATCATACACAAAAATACCTTTCCAATGATGTAAGAATCACATCAATTGGAGTTCATATATGAAATTTATGCCACTCAAAAGTTGACTCCTATTTTCACCACCATAATTGAAAGGATGCCACATCAGACCCCATTATTCAGAAAAAAGGGGCTAGCCATGTGATTATGATGTAGAAGACTCTAGAATAGTCTTGTAATAGAGATAGTCAAATCTAAACACTAGTAGGCTATTGGGTTGTGTTATAACTAAGACATTATGAGGAAAAGGGATTGGATTCTTTCAAGTGCATTTATTCCATAGATGAAAAAAATAGCCAAGAGGGATAGGAGATAGAGCACATGAAGAGGATTTATACACTGTAGCATCCCATGAGTCACAGATCATACTTCTTTGTACTCACAAACATATTTCCATTTAGAAAAAGGGAGCAGAGCAACCTCACCTTCCAACTAGGTTTTTCTATCGAAAGGGTTTCCCAGAGAATATCTTGTGTCATATGTGTGTGTGATATTTTATTTTTCCATTCTCTATTTTATACATAAGTTTCATTTGCTTGCATGCACTATTAACAGTAAATCTACAAATCTAGAAATATAATAAAATTGTAATAGTGTAGAACTTCATATTTTAAATATAATTTTATTAAATCTATTGTGATGAGTTGTCCAGTGGAATATCCACAACAGTTTACAGATCCCTTATGGTCCATGGATACTATAGTGCACAAATCCTCTCTATGTTCTCTCTCCTTATCATCTCCACTAATATTCTCATCTATGGAAGAAATGCACTCAAGAAGAATGGAACCCATTTTCCTCTTAGCAACTCGGTTACAACACTATCTGATAGCTTATTAGTGGTTAGGTTTAACTCTCTCTTCTCTTAACTAGAGTTACAATATGGACTCTTCTAGAGTCTCCTTCATCATGGTCATGTGGATAGCCCTTTTTACATAATAATGGGGAATGACATGGCATCCTATAGAATTATGGTGACCAAAATAGGAAGGTTAAATTTCAAGTGGCATAAATTTTTCATATGGACTTTGTTTGAGGCAATTCTTACACCATGGGAAAAGACTCTATGTGTAGAATATGAAAATAATGTGCTAAACCAAATTAGTAAATTTAGTTACCTAAAAGACATCATTTGATGCCTCGAAATTCTCCTTGAAGGTTTCATACCCTAATTTTCCAAACTAGGTCCTCCCGGTAAAAATCGTCCTATAAGAAGATTCCTCCACTTTTTCCACTTTGAAAGCATCGAGTCGGATGAAAAAATATGATGATCCAATCTAGATAAGATAAAGAATCCCTTTTCTCCCAATTCTAGCTTTATCTTCCCCTTAGGTTTTCATTTTATTTAGTTCTTGTGGGAGAGGGTTTTTTCTAAAGGCCAAATGTAAAAAATAATCTTGATCAGTGCATGGTCCCACATATATAAGATATAATCCCCAATGGGAATGGATTGAACTATCCATGAAAGGTTTAGCTAGATAACTTCCCAACCGTCATTTCTTTAGTGAGAGAACGAATTTTTGAGGATTTTTTTATTTATTTCCATTGGGATTTTATCTCGAGCTATTAGGATTAGTGGTAGAAGGTTGGCTTATATTGTTATAGTTGTCTGCAATCCTACTACAAGAAAGAGATTCACTCCCTAAGTTGGCTTTCACCATAAAAAAATGATGTAGGTGGATCTCTAGGAACATAAAAACTAACAAAAATAAACATTCAGCTAATCACTCTATTTATTTTAATTCATTAAACAACATAATAACTTGGTAGATGAATAATAATATAAACCCCTTGAAAATAAATTAATTACGCGACACATTTGAAACTATAGATAAGAAGAATAATAATGATAGATAA
>APFE030486337.1:202191-216571 GCA_000404065.3 Pinus taeda
GGGATAAAGTCAAAGATGAATTAAAAATAATTATTAAATAATGTTTTAATAATTATTTCATGAGAGAAATAAGGGATAATAATGGAATAATAAATAAATAATGATATGTTTAATTATTCTCAAGTGGTTAAGTAAAAAATGGTTAGAAATAATCATTTAATAACCATTTAGAGAGAATAATAAATAAATAATGATTTA
This sequence comes from Pinus taeda, assembly GCA_000404065.3. Lineage (NCBI taxonomy): Eukaryota > Viridiplantae > Streptophyta > Pinopsida > Pinales > Pinaceae > Pinus > Pinus taeda. The sequence continues at coordinate 202,390 of APFE030486337.1, forward strand.
CATAATTATTCTCATGCGTTTTTTTGGATTTTAATTAATGAGGAATAACTTAGGAAAACGGTTCACTAAATTCTTTCTTAAGGTGAAAGTGGGTTTTAATGTGTAAAAACATACCCTACATGTTGTATTTCGATCAGCCTAGTAGAAAATGGCTAGGTGATCATTTTTTGGGTGATAACAGATTTCTCCCCAACGTAAGAGCATTATGAGCAATTTGTATGACTGAAATACATTGTAGGTTCACTTTCACGAGACGCTAAATAGGATTTTGAGAGAGAGAGAGAGAGAGAGAGAGAGAGAACTGAAGGAATGAAGGAAGGACTGAAGTTGGAGGGGATAAGACCTACTTGTCAGATAGAAATATCCGCTTATGACGAGTAAATGATCTCAATGAGGTGGGGGAGGCATACCCATACTCAATAATAGAATTGAGTACAAATGATAATGATGTTCCCAACAATGTGTTCTTAGAAACATAGTACATGATACATCATATGTTGACATCAATGGGCCATAAAGTGATAAAATGATATAATGAGTCCTATATATGTAATTTCCAAGAATACAGAGGCCATGACTAATACAATGAAATCTACTGAACGTAGTACATGAGACATAATGTCCCCAAGTTGATGTGGTGGGGGAGATCATAACTAAATAATCGTTGTTGAACAGGAAAGGGATATGAATATATGAATGGGACATCTAAAAGTGAGGTGCATGTTGTGGGCTCTAGGATCAGTGAAAATTGAGCTAGCCAAATCAACGAAATGGGTGCATTTGAGGTTAGATCAAGATCTACTGACATCTAGGAATGTGGGGGGATACTTGAAGGGCCACCCCCTCATGAGGTTTGGAATGTCCCACAAACACCTGAGGAATGTTTGGATGATATGTTAGATCACTAGACCATCAAGTATACGATTTCGGATCATGTTAAAAGGAGCTAGAGTCAAGCACGTGAGAAATAACCAAGTCAAACGGAAACAATGATTCCTTTTGCTTGATTCTAGGCACCGAACACGAATGAAAGTTGGAACCAAGATGCACTTCCCTTTAGACCACTCTCCTGGAATATATGTGCCAATGTCGGCAGAAGAGGGCTCGCTAGAGTTGAGGCAATGAGGAGTCCTCAACAAAGACACGAGGATCATAGTATTGTAACTGATAGATACTAACACCAGGGATGATGATAGGTAAATAAGCAGACTGGTGGACATATGACTTCCCTTATCAGAGCATTATATGTGAGGATGACATGTAAACAACTGATACAATTCCATAGGGGATGGTGAATTACTCAAATGAAGGATTTCAGGAATATTAGAATAGCGGGAGGCCAAATATAAAAAATACAGGATGAATGCGACAAATGGAAGAATAATATACTACAATAGGACCCATTGGGATGTTGAACAAGCTCCTTGGATGTAGAGGTAACTCATCTCTAATGTTCTGAATGAGGGTGACACAATGATGCTTCCACACGGGAAAGGAAAAAATGAGACCATGAAAACATGAGTAAATAGGGGTTACTCATGAAAAAATTCTACATACAAGTTGATAGGTGTAAGGAAAAAGTGGTTCCAGAGTACCAACGAATCATATGAGATATTCAATTTAATAGGTGGCAAAGTGAGACCTCATGGAAAAAATGGCTCCCCGATGATGTTTCAAATTAAAAAAAATGAAGAGAGACTCATTATAGATCTCGATGAGAGTTTTCTAATTGTGTTGACAATTCTTCAAACTGAGCTATGGTTTGCTTGTAATGACAAAGGGAAAAATTAGGGTTTTCCTATAAAATGGATTTTGGCCCCTATTCCAGTTCATTTGCACATTGAGTTGTTGGTGAATTTGGAGAGGAGGAGGAGGCCCTAAACTTGGCGAGATCATAGTGGAAAAAACAACCATTAGATTTCAGATCCGTGACTTTCAGGTAGGTGGCCTAACCATATTTATAAATTTCTATGGATTGGATTTCTAGATTAGGGTTTCATTTGGTTGCGAAAACCCTTGCTTTTCCTCATGGTCTTTGCTCATATATTTGCCCATTTCATGTGATGGCCAACAAAGTAAAGGGGAAAAAAGGTGCGCCCCAACGCAAATTTCAAGGGAAAAACTGTGTTGGGGACAAAGTGGGTAAAGGAAGATGGGGGTCTCATGGAAGAAAACCCTTAGGTCTAGAAATGTGTTTTAGTACTCTAGAACTAACAAAATATGGTGATATCTTTCAGGTATGGTAGATCACAAAGTGTTATGGTGAGAATGATATTTTGATGACCTTCACTCTTAGGTTCAAGGGGATCAGGTTGTCAGAGGGTCTCTTGCACAATATGGGTTACTGAAGTTCTTTGAGAACCACTGATGAGGGCTAGTTAGGCATTATTATCTCGGATAGTGAGATATTGGAATGCAAACCGAGATGCATTTGTGATATAGGGTTAGCCGATCAAGGTAACCATCTAGGACATTTATTTATTGATAAGATTGACACCCTTGGGGGTGGTTAGTGAGATACATCCATTTGTCCCTTGCAAGAGGCATGTGGAGGAGTTTGTGGATTTCCATTACATGCTAGGTACTCAACTAAAGGATTCAGGTATCCAGATACAAGACTTAGAGCGATTGGAGAAAAGGGCTACAACTATAGTAGTGGTGTATATATTTGGTATCCATGCTTTGTACTAAGTCACTAGAGGGCAGATGATTCTAGTGGAGAGTGTTCTCGCAAGGACCTACTATCAGTGGGCCTAGATGTTACTGACATTATTGAAATGTCAACTATCTATGTAGGAGGGATACTAATGGGAATTATTCATTTGGGACAATTTTATGCTCATTCTTCTAACAAGATCCACACCCTTCAACCACATGTGCAGATCTGTGATGGGGGCCCAAAGGATCCCATGATGCACCATTGGGGACATATACTATGACGAGTCAGAGGAGGGGGAGTCAGGCGTGTGCTTTGACCTGAGTTTTTTTCTCATTGGGATTAGATGCCTATCTACATAAATCATTATCCATATTTTGGCATGAACTTCTAGGGATATCTTAAGCTACCACTTCCACCAGGATGAGCATGCAGACTAGAGGGTAAGTGATAGATGCTATATATTGGTTTCATTCATAGGTTATAAAGTGTATGTCTATGGTATTGATCTTCAAACTTGTGACTTGAAAATATAGCATTAGTAAAAACAATAGGATCTATGGGGAAAGTTGTAGCACCTGGAGCTACATATCAGAGAGAGTTGACATATTAGAGATGCCATATAGGGATGATTTACAAGAGGACGTTCAACGCAAGCTTAACATAGTAATGATTGGTGTGACGAAGCGTGGATGGCACAAACTAGAAGATAATTACACATATGTGTGCATGAATCTTCCCTCTAGTTTGTGATATATTATGAGGCACACAACTATGGTCATTCAGGCTATCAGAGACCTATGAGCTGGGGGAGTGGCCCCACTAGTCCAGGATCCTCCTTAGGATAGTGATTTGATATAGGGGCATAAGTTCCCCCAAATTTGTATGTATGGTGTAGCATGCTTTGGACATGCCAAATGCATTTAGAATAATATACTCTAAACACTTTATGATGGATATTTTGATACATAATATGATTATGAATGGTTTTATGATGTTATCACCATTCGTTATTCATGGTTTCCTTCTTGTATATACATGTGATAAATGGAAATATAGAATATTGGTTGCAATCGTATCTACATAGTTATTTTGGGCTCGAAGAACATGATTGAATGAAATGGGTTAAAATTCACATGCAAAAAACTTAACTCATAGATATTTTCAAAATAGGATAGGGTTACACACATGATAAATGTCACTCAATTGCATGATGAGTAGAAAGGAATCAAGAAAAACATGAAGGTGAAGGATGTGATGATCAAGGGAATCAACTGAAAAACCTATCATTGCATCATAGTCAGCCTGATTGTTGGTGGCATATTTGTACACACCATTGGAGTGGACTAACGAATGCAAAGGAGAGAAAATGGCCCATGATGTTGAGGCTAGATTCCTGTAGAAGTGACTCGCACCATCGACATAGACGTATTGGATGGTGGATCCATATAAAAGGTATAAGGGGACAACCAATGAGATGAAAAAATATGAAACCTACCCAAATGAACACAAAAATAAAAATAAACAATATGCATTCCAGTGGGAAACACTATGGATATAATTTCTATAGGTAGAGTGCTTTGCAAGGGTTGGGAAGAATCTCTCCCTATAACCCCCCTAAAAGATATTTCCCCCATTGCCGAAAATTTACAAATGATATAGGTACCATTCCATAGTGGTTCGAATTTTCCATGTCCCAAGACATCACATGCTTGATCATAAACAAGAACAAGGTCTCCTTCATGGTAGGTATGAGGGTGAACTTTACCGTCATACTTGGATTTGGTGCACTTTTTAGTCACTTGTATGGTTTTCAAAGCAACTTTGTAGTCTTCATTGGCACGTTCCAACATGATGAGTCTTAGTTCTAAGTATTGGGTGTTTGGGAGAAGTTTGATGACAAGGTGAAGGGAGGGAAATTCACACTCAATTGGTAAGACTGCCTTCTCTTCATAAACAAGGTGGAAAGTAATAAACATGGTGGAAGTTTTAACAAAACTTTTATAGGCCCAAAATGTAGGGAAGATAATTCAATTCCAGTTGGTCTTGTGTTCATTCATCATTCATTGAAGCACAGTTTTAAGGATTTTGTTGATGGCTTCAACTTGTCCATTAATTTTGGGGCAATAATATGGTAAATATTGATGTTCAAACCCCAACAATGTTGATATCTCATGCCAAATCTCATCTTCAAAGTGTCACCATGGCTAGAAACAAATTTTTTCAAAACCCCAAATCCAGTGACGACATGGTTAAAAAATTAGAAGGTCACAGTATTTGTGGTGTTATTAAACGTAGGCATGGATTAATCCCATTTGGTGAAATAGTCGATAATCACAATAGTGTATTTACGACCATTTGTAGAGGTGGGTCGACACTCCATAATATTGATGGCCCATTTTAAAAAATGACCAGTTGTGATAACAAGGTGGAGAGGAACAGGCGAAGCTCATTCCTTTGGGGCGTATAATTGGAAATTGGGAAAAACTTTGACTCCCTCAATGCAATCGATAAAGAGAGAAGGCCAAACGTTTTCAGCACACATGATTTTATGGGCAGTGTCCATTCCATATAGATGACCACCACAAGCACCATTATGACAAGCATTGAGCACTTCCTCATCTTCAAAATGGGTGAGACAACGATGAAGGACAATGTTGAAACCACGATGATTAATATCATCACCTATGAGAAGGTAGTGAGGGGCTTGATGTTGAAAGTCGGACATGAATTTAACAAGGGATAATCCTTTCTTACTCTTAAGTGTTAGAAATAACATGTCAAATTCTTGGAGGATAACAATCCGGTGGGCACATTTCCCATTGATGACCGTCGATTCACTAAGAAGACCATGGGGTTGGAATTAGTAACTACCCTGGTGGTACACGTGAGGATATAATGACAAAGTTTTTGGACAGAGAACATGACTGCCAAAGCCAAATTTTACTCATGGGAATAGGACACAGGGGTTCACCAAATTTGTTATTGACATAATAGATTACATGCTCATTTTCAGTTTCCTATTCTTGTACTAGGACCCAAAAAACTGCATAGGTATAGGCTAAGATGTATAGGATGAAATCCTTCTCAAACTTAGGTGAACTAATTAAAGGAGCTGAAGTGAGAGAACACTTAAGTGCATTGAAATACTATTGAGCTTGTTCATCCAAAAAAAATGGAATGTTAGATCATATGAGTCTAAGAAACCCATGAGTGGTGATGGCGTAGTCAAGGACGAATATATGCATAAATTTGGATTTTCCTTGAAGGCTCTATAACTCGCGAAGTTTGTGAGGAGGAAGTTCAAGAATGGCTTGAAATTTAAGAGTTTGTATGTAGACCCAACTTTGGACACAATGAATCCCAAAATATGACTAGTAGGAATGTAAAATACACACTTGAGAGGATTAAGGTGAATTCTATACTGGCGACATCGTAGGAAGATGGTACACAAATCATCAATGTGTTGTGATCAAAATTTGGAACGAGAAATGAGATTATCGAGATACATAAGGATAATATGAGCTAGGTCATGAAATTAATAGGACATGGAACGTTGAAAATTGGCCCTAACATTATTTAAACCAAGAGGCATGACCTTATAAGAAAATCTTCCCCATGGACTAGAGAATCCATCCATGAAGGAGAGGACCTCATGCCCCACACATTCTTCAATGATTTTATGTTGATCTCCAAAGCATATATGAATCTAGTTGTATCTTGAGAATCCATCCATGAAGGAGAGGACCTCATGCCCCACACATTTGTCAATGATTTGGTCGATGCAAGGTGTGGGGAAATTATCTTTAGGGAAAGCTTTGTTCAAATCATGAAATTCCATGTAGATGCGAATGATGCCTTGGCTTTTCAAAATGGGAATAGGGTTGGAAACCCATGAGGTGTACTCTATGAGGTAAATAAATACGACCTACTTGAGCATATTGATTTCATATTTAATGGAATAACACTTAGAAGGATGGATAGTCTGTTTTTTCTAATGGATAGGACTAACATCACTACTAATTCTAGGCATCTCAGAACATCAAGCGAAAACATCACAAAATTATTTGAATAACTTAGTGTAAGGCTCAGTTTATTTTGGGTTACATTGTGCCTCCAACGTGATATTTTATTCAATTCCTGGTTTGTTTGAGATATTAATATTAATGGTACTAGGTGAAATGTTGGCCATATTACCTTCTTCAAAAGCATTTGGTTTAGGAATAGGATTTTTAAAGTAGTCAACTTCACCATGGATGAAGTCCTTCAACTCCACAACATATTGATCATGTTATTTCCGTGGAAGGAAATATGCATGGCGATGCTTATCATCCCAAGGATAATTAGGAGTGGGCATCTCTTCCATGATGTCTTCATCATAATGAAATATGGGGGAACAAGAATAATGTGGGCTAGTTGATGATGATGCGTGACCTAGGGTATCACCATGGGAGATAAGGTTCACATACACATCATCAGGAAGAGGGTACAAATGACTAGTGGATGTAGCATCCATCGATGTTGAGATCGAAGTGTCTCTAGAGGATGGTTATAAAGAACCACGCTCAGAAACTCCTAGGAAGTTTGAATAATTTGATCCCATGAATGATGATAGGTAGAGGATGGGTGTTGAATTGTCTATCATTTCAACATCAGCAGGGGGGAATCACAATAGTAGGTTGATAATCCTCTTGTCCTAGTGAAGAATTGTTACTAGGACCCACAAGTAGAGGAGATGGAGATTCACTGCGAGCATAATCTAGTTCACGAAGAAAATGGAGCATATCACAAAAATATTCTAGATGAGGACAATGATGAGAATAATGTCCATACATATCCCACAAAGCATAAGGGTTGTTCATGTGTAATGATTTATTTTTCTTGGTGGACTTGGGTAAGGTGATTTCTGCCTCTTGTATAGGGTTGGGTGTAACACGAAATTCTAAAGCCATACTCTTAATATAGTAAAGCTCAAGGAAATTGATAGTGGCATGAACATGAACATCAAAAAAATAACATGGATGAGTAGGCTTTGGTGGTTTAGTGGGAGTCGTTTATGATTGGGTTGCCTTGTCTTTGACCCCTTTTTCTGGGCTTCCCCCCCTCATCAGATGCTTTCGCAACAAGAGTGACTGCGTGCTGAGGTTTCTATGGAACTGAAGCAAAGAAAGGGGTGGTAGAAACATGTTGTACCAAAGTCAAATCCATGTAAGGTTTGAGCTGGTTGGGAGGGGTGTTTGCAGGAGGATCAATGTACCAAACTAGGATCCCCAAAATCAGGTTAGGAAGACTAACATAGGCATTACAAGAGTAGAAATTATTCCTGGTGGCAAGAATAATAAAGGTATATGTCCAAAAGGATAATGACCTGGAGGAGCTCCTCTTGAAAAGTGGATTGCTGGGAAGTTGGCTGTTGGGAAGACATACCATACTACTTGTTGGTGGCTCATGATGCTTTAACCATGCAAACACTTGAAGATATAGGCTTGGTGTAAATAGGTGGTGGGCCATAATAAGCCCCAAGTAACATGGAATATTTATAGACCCCAGGGGAAACACTGATAAAGGTAGGGGTGGTCTTCTTTCTTGCCATTGATGAAATGATATTTTGAGGAGAAGTTTAGGGTTGAGGTTCATAGTAAGTCAATTGATCGCATGGGGGCTTCACTGGGGGAGCAATACCATACCACGTGAGTTCATATTGGGGGATATTTATTGAGGAAAAAATGACATAATATAATGGGGGATATATAAGGGGTAGAGGGTTTATATATTGGCAAGTAAAAAAATGGAGCCTAAAGTTATGAAAAAATATAAAAGGGTATAAAAATGTTAATGAAAAAATGGATACCTACAATATCTAGTGAAAGTAAGGGTTTTTAAATTGGGAAGGTGTATTGGATTCATAGTGGTAGGGGGTTAAATAATGTGATTTTAGGGGTATTTTCCAATATGTAGTCAAATTAGCGATATTGTTTAATATGCCACGAATGCACATGATATGTCAGAGGTTCATTGAATGAAGCCCCTGTAATTGATCGATGGTGATGATCTTCCAATTATCGGGAAAGAACATCTTACGAAAAATAGAATATGTGACAATTATCATGGCGCACATGAACCAATGACCAAGAAAGTGGTTATAATATAGAGGGTCATCGATAAATTTGATATCAATCATGACCTTCTTTCTAGCAATGGCTATGGGGAAATTCCAATATAAATGGAGAGGTTGTGAGGCATGACCATAACATGCACGAAGAGTGATGGTTGATGGTGAAAGGTCAAGGGAACCAAGTTGCTTCCAGACACTAGTGGCCATCACACAAGTTAATGCGTCTTTGTCAACTACACACCATTGAACAACGATGTTTTTTTATGGAGATTAGTCTATGAAAAGAAACAAAGGGGGGAAGATTGGGATGTTCCACTTTATCAACATCAAATTCGATCATACAATCATCAGAAGGACCCAAAGTTCCTATAGCAGATAGTAGAGCATTCCATTGGGATGGGAATCTTTGGGGGACTTCCAACGTAGAGATGGTGGCAGGAGACTACACCAAGTGATCTAGTATAATATAAGTGTGGGTGGCTCGAGAGCTAGTAAAATTTAGATGTAATGGTCCTTTGGGGATCTTAGGTTGAACCTATACCTTAGGCTGAGGGATATTTAAGGTATCACTTGGTGACAAAAGGGGCTCAGTGGAAATTCTAGGTTAAGAATCGATCACTAACTTGTCAGGAGGATTATCATATTGGCGTGACCGAGTTTGGAGGTTGATATCTTCGGAATTCATCATGAGAATCTGATAAGGCCCATTCCCAGGATGAGAAGGTGGAGGAGGTGGAGGATTCTAGCTAGCTTGGGAGGCCACATATCCTTGGTGAGGAAATGGATTGGTAAGCATTGTCGGCTCCATGGAATGAGGAGGGGGTGGATCGATAGGGTGCTTCCCTCTTGAGGCAAATTATTGAACTTCCCATGTCTAATGCATCTGAGGGAGAAGGTGACAATTGTAAGTGTAATGGGCATAAATCCTACAACAAGAACAAGGTTTATTGGTCCTAAGAGCCTTGTTTTTCTTCTTGTCTTATTAATGGGTTGCGGGATTGGACTAATCAATTTTATTGGCATTAGGTTGTCTACCCTGGTTGTCTTGATTGCCTTGAGATGGTTCATTCTTGTTACCTTTCTGATCCGGATTTAAACAGGAACACAAAAAATTAAAGATATAAACATAAATATAGAGATGTAGTAGAAATAATACTTCATTTCGTTAATGTAAAATACTGAAATATGCTTACAATTAGAAATGGAAATAAACCAGCTAGGGAAATGGTAGCTTATCTCTGAGAAGAGATGTGGCAGCTACATGCCTCTGAACTATGTTACAATGAGGCTCGAAGGCCTATTTAATGTTGAGAAACAATGGAAAACCCTAAACATCCAAAAACCTAACCTTAGGAGATGAAACACCAAACTATGGGCCTCATTTGGGTAAATTGGTACATCAACTTCCTCGTGTCGTAACTTTGGCATATGATCTCCGTTTGATGCGCACAATACCTTGATAGAAAGATCTATCTGAGGACTACAACTTTTGAGTGAGAAACAACAAATTGTGGCCCATGTTGCTCCCGGGTTTCCCAAAAAATGTCGTTTAGGGCCTGAAAAGGGCTCCAGAAGTTCAAGACCCGAAAAACTGCCAAAAATAGTAAATTGTGCTACAATTAAGGAAACTAAAAAACTGAAAGAGATAATTGTGGGGGTCCAAGTGGGATAGGTGGAGGGCCACCAACATCCACCTAGATCGTTCCTCCACCATTAGGAAGAAATGGTCCCCATTGCATTGAGTTCCTCCATGAGATGAGGAAACTTATGCTGAACTTGATCCCTGGTGAGTTTGTTTGCAACCTCTGATGTGTCCAGTAATGGTGGGAACCATGGTTGAGGGTGGTCCACATTGAACACTTGGTGCAAGCAAAGGAATGGGGGAATGATGTGCTCCAAAGTATTGTTTCCCACAACCTTGGTAATGGTGTAAGGACCATATCGAAGTGGTCTGAGCTTTTGATGGGCTCTTGTAAGGTGTTCTTTCTGCAGATGCAACCATACTTTGTCGCCCAATTGAAACTTGTGTGGTACATGATGCTGATCATGTCGTCGCTGGTACTTGGCATTTTCCAAAAAGGAGCGATGATATATTGACCTGTTGGTAAAGGGGCTCTAGGAGTCAAATCAAATGAATGCTTGACCTGACAGTGCAATAGTACCCCTGTGGGTGAGGAGAAGTTGTTCCTGTATTCTTTCATGATCATATCCATCTGCTGCTACTGCTGCATGGAGGAACCCTTCGTGGGGGTCATGGATGTGGCGACGATCTTCCCCTTACTTTTGGAGCAATCCAGACATAACATGAATTTCCTAGTCTAGGAGATGATCTTGTTGCATTTCTTAGCAGAGATCAAAGAGGTGGTGGTAGGTGGGGCTACTTCTGGTATCCTACATAATGAATTACCCAAGGAAATAATAACAACAGGAGGCCTTGACTCATACACAACATGTCACTTCCACAAGTATGGTTGGCCTAATAATACATCACAAACATCAAGAGGTGTAACATCACACAGTACCTCATTTGTGAAGGGCTTGATGTTGTAGGGAAGGTGACACTGCTAGCGGACTCAGAGATCTCATCCTATGTGAAGGCACCCAATGCTATACGATTGTGGGTGTGGTATGGTCAGTAGTCCCAGCCGCTTCACGAACTCTGTTGAAATGAGGTTCTTTTGGCTCCCACTATTAACAATGAATTACAGCAACAAACCCTTCACCCACATATGTGAGTGGAAAAGACGCTTCCCTCCTCTGGATCTTCAGGCTCATTTTCCTGGATGTTAGCGGTGGTAACAATGGTGTTGGGCTCCTCATCAATGATCTGATTCCCTTTTTCATTCCTCTTGTCAAATTCTGAATCAAGGTCAAAAAATGCATCTGATTTTGAAGCCTTCAACTCGGCCACCAACGACTGCTTGGCTCGACACTCACTTGCGCTGTGAGTGGGGCTCTTGTGGAACTGACACCACATTCCTATGTCATTATTTGAATTCGTGGTGGTGTTATTTTCTTGCAGCTTCAATGGGTTTCCTTAGGTCACCCCGCCTTGGATTTGTCCTTTTTTCTTTGGATTCGCAAATCCAAAGTTTCGCTTATTTTGTTTAAACTTCTGCTTGATCTTGACAGCATATCAGTATGTTGTGCCAAGCGAGGATATGTCAAGGAAATCCATTTCATCCTAAATGTACCTGTGTAGGTAGTTGTGGTATTTGAGTACCAAATGCCACTCAGGATCCTTGATGCACAACTTTGTGCAAAGGGTATGAAAATTATTGGTAAACTCTCACATGTCTTGGTCCCTTCCATGCCACAACGTGGTCCACTTTATGTATTTATCCTCATAGCTTTCGATAGGGTAGTACTGCTCCTTGATGGCATCCTGAAATGAATTCCAAGTGGGTGTGGCTTAAAACAACGAGGTCGTACTTTCATCCTTCTGTTCACAATAGGTTTCCCACTAGTCCTTGACGTGGGGGCCTGCTTTGAGAAGTGCAAAAGTGATCTTTTCCAGACTAGAAAAATCATGAATGGAAAAATACCCTTCTAGTAGATTTAACCTTTTATCTACGGCATCTGCATCTATCTAACCCTCGAATATGGGAATATAAAACTTAACTTGTACCTTAAAGGGTGTGGCACTTAAAAAAAAACTATTGGAAGTAGATGTGTCGCCCTTGGGTAGCCGTTGGAGAAGCTGGGAAAAGTTTTCCATCATCGTGTTCCTTTGTCGCTCGAGGGCTTCTTTGAGAAAGATTTTGATAGGATCTCCTCATCCTCGTCTTTATTTTCATCCACCATGGGAGGCTGTCAGGATTTGCGAGGCTAGTCTTGCAAGGGTGCGACCAGTTCAAGACCTAACTCCTTATATATCGGCCTCAATGGGGACATGCAAAGAAAAACAGAGAAAGAGCATACCACTCTTATACCACTGATCCGTATTTAAATAGGAATGCAACAAATTATAGATATAACCATAAGTACAGAGATGCAATAGAAATAATACCTCATTTCATTAATGTAAAATACTGAAATATGCTTACAAACAGAAATGGAAATAAACCAGCTAGGGTAATGGTAGCTTATCTCTGTGAAGAGATGTGGCGGCTACATACCCCTGAACTATGTTACAATAAGGCTGGAAGGCCTATTTATTGTTGAGAAACAATGGAAAACCCTAAACATCCAAAACCCTAACCCTAGGAGATGAAACGCCAAACTATGGGCCCTGTTTGGGTAAATTGGTACATTAACTTCCCAAGGTTGTAACTTTGGCATACGATCTCTGTTTGACGCACATAATACCTCGTTAGAAATATCTATCTGAGGACTACAACTTTTGACTAATAAAGATTGATTTAAAATCCATGTGCCTCCTGGTTTTCCCAAAAAGACGTCATTTAGGGCCTCAAAACGGCTCTGGAAGTTCAGGACCTAAAAACTGCCAAAAATAGTAAATTTTGCTACAATTAAGGAAACTAAAAAATTGAAAGACATAGTTGTGTGGGTCCAAGTGGGATAGGTGGGTGGCCACAAATATCCACCTGGATCACTTTCCCCTTGCTCCTTTTCTTGGGTTTGGGGGGAATGGTAGCACTTTGCTGAGCATATACATGACTATGTGGATGTAGTTGTTGTTTTGGCAAAGATGGTTGAGGCATAGAAGGTTGAGGTGTTTTTGTTGTTGGGGATGGAGAACTAGGCCATTGATATGAATAATAAGGGTTCGTAGTAACATTTTGGTAACTAGGTTGAGTAACAACTGGCCCTGCATCAACTTATGCAAATGGGAAAATGCATTTGACATACTCATATCTTAGTAAGAGTTGAGGCACGGGGGATTAGGAGGAGGATAAGTGTATGTGGAACTCGTCTCCCCTAAGGTTGACCATAAGTTGCAGGAAGTTGAGAGTATTGTGATGACAGTGTGTAAGAGAGGGATCCAATGATATCATTGGCGACATGGGATTCCCCCAGTGCAGAAGCAACACCAGGCCTAGGAAGATCAGGAAGGATGGTATAAACATAACTTGAATAGGCATATATCAGATCATATTTTAGAGCTATCTATAGAGCTTCCTCCTTCGTTTGAGGAAAGTGTGAGGTGACATCTTTACCTATGGGGGCTAGGAGAGTTCTCAAAAAGCAATCCATGTAGACATCTTCCTTAAATTCAAGAGCTTGACATAGGTTCCTCATTCTGCGCCATTCTTGTATATGGTCAGAAATGTGCGTGGTAGACATTTGACGGAAGGAAGTCAAAACTTCAGTATTGTAGGTTTTAACCCCGTACAGAAATTACCTGCATACGAATTCTAAATCACAGGAAAAATAAAAATGCGAGAGCATAACACATAAAACACATATACACAGAGATTTCCCACTGGATCTCAAAACCGAGACTACCA
>APFE030486340.1:0-15445 GCA_000404065.3 Pinus taeda
ATAAACATTAAATTAATTATAAAATTATTATAACTTTTAGGACTCATTTTTATTTTTAACTTAAGATAGTTATACGCTGAGTCCTATCTACCTAGCCGTTTCCTAGTCAAAGTTAGCCATTAGTCAATATAGCCGTTGCATGGTCAAAGATTATAGCCGTTGGATGTTTTACTCTGAGTATTTAACATATGTGTTGGATCTAATTCTTCAACTTATCCTGAGGATGAACCACACTCGTGAATTCGAAACATGTCCACAAATTAAATTTCATGTGATTTACGCCGAAAAAATCTCTTCATAAAGACTAAAATCTTATAACTTATAATAATCATAATCTTAATAACTATATATAAATTATATAAAATATAGTTGAAAATATTAATTATAGAATTTTAAATAAATAATATATTTACTAATTATAATAATATTTTGATATATAAAGTTTAATAAAATTAATAATCAATTTTATTATTAAATACTAACCTAGAAATAAAATAATTATTTATTTATTTATATGAAAGTAAGGTTAAATTTTTTTAATAGTTTTTCTTCCAATAATTTCTATAAACATTCCATACAGACTATAAGGGGGAGATAGCCATTTTCTTTGCCACTTTATTGACAAAGAAAAGAATATTGAGACTGGCTCTATCAATTCAAAACGCCCGACACTTTTCCAGTATGAATGGCAACCTGTGTCTAACTGCAAAAATATAAATAAAAGCGAAAGAGAAAGCGAAATAAGATCCCTCCAACGAGAAAACAGGACAGTAATTCCACGTGATTCTGTCTTGTTCCTTTCTTTTGATGATCAGAGATGGCAGATGGTCAGTGGAAAGAGAGCGCCTGCGGTGAACGTGAACATTTTCTTTGTGCACCATCACATTATATCATTTAGATGGCAGCTGGTCAGTGGAAAGAGAGCGCCTGCGGTGAACGTGAACATTTTCTTTGTGCACCATCACATTATATCGTTTAGGATAATTATTATTTTAATAGTTTAAATTTTGTATGTTTTTTTTTTTTTGGGTATATTTTGTAAAATTTATCGAAAATTTTTGAAGGATTTTTTGGAATTAAAATTATGAGTTATGAAATTTACAATGTTAAATTTATTTTTTAATGTTAAATGTATTTGTGTCTCTATTTGTGTATTTGAGAACACAATTTAAATAATAAAAAACTATGATTTTAATCAAAAAAAAATTATGTTTTTAACCATACAAAGAAAGCATTACTAAATTTATATGAAAAGATACAGAACATGATAAAGTTAAACTGCACCATTACTATTTGCATGAATAGACATGTCTATTTTAAAGTAGGGTTTTCTAAAATTTTAATTTAATTATCAAAAATTAATAAGTAGAGGGTAGAATTAACCTTTATAAAATATTCATGGAATATTTTTAGAATTAACCTTTATAAAATATTCATGGAATATTTTTAGTAATAATTGAACGTAGTCTAACTTATTCTTAAGTAGAATTTGGAAGATATTATTAAAAACTTGAATTTATTAAGTTATTTAAACTTGAGCATTTAAAGGGTTTTTTCAAGGTGCTTAATCCATTTATGCATTCAAAATTACATTTTAAACAACAAAAAATCACATTCTTTCTTAAAATAATTTTAGGAGATTTTGTTGAAAAAATCTATTTTATATATAAATTATATTTGTCCTAATAATCATTGATAAATAAAATATTTTTATTAATAATTAAAAAATAAAATTATTTAAAAATAATTAGATCAATTTTATTTTTCATATTATTTAACATTATTAAAAATATAATTAAATTAATATATATAAAATATTTTAAATAATTTTTTTTAACATTATATTAATAATCTATCCTCATGAATAAGCCGGAGTGGATGGCTCGAAAATTCTAACCATTAAAAATGGGACGATTCCTGAAAAAAAACCTCTACATACAATACAAATCTCAAAAACCTCAAAACAATAAAATATCAATAATATTAAATCAAAATAGTGTAACCAAATGTATTCATAACTTAAAACTCACAAAAATTACCCTACCTGAATTTTAATATGTTAATGATATCATACATATACAATATTGTTACCTACACACGGCCCATTTATAAAATATAACATCATTATAAGCAACCTTAATACTCTATAACATCGCGTAAGCCACGGAGGAAAATTTCATCATATCCCACAAAATCATACGACCCAGCATCGAAAATAAAGATTATTTAGCTGGCTGCCAGCTTTATTGAGGTGACTCGGTGAGCGACCTGATTGCTTGATAAAGAAGAGAAGCTAGTAGACTCTGCCATGGAGTTTTGACTTTGGGACAGCGTGATCCAAGCATGGTTTCAAAGTCAATGATCAATAAAGAAGAGAAGCTAGTAGGCTCTATCATGGAGTTCTGACATCGAAGCAGCGTGATTGGTTGAATTCTTTCTCCTCAGAATCAGGTAGAGGTAGGAGGTTCGAGGCTACAAAATTTAATATATTGAGTACTACAATGCAACGTGACGATGGTATGTACTGATAATATGTAACAACATGACCCCTCCTGAGCTTGCGGGTCGAATCCGAGCAAGGAACATCGTAAAATACGGTGTCAAATAATGCGTGAGTATTTAGTGGCAGAAATACAACTCGAAAGCGCTTAGATTGACAATCTATTATAGTCGTACATCTATTAAACTTAGCAATTAAATGTTTTATATTTCTACAACTTCCAAGCGTTTGTAAGGCCATGTTTGTAGAATATGAAATTTCGATGAAAGAAGACGATAATATTTGGATCGTAGATCTTTATAGAATTGTATTTGAGAATCTTCAATCCACATATGAGTTCAAAAGAGAGAATATAAAGTAATGTAAGACTTTTAAACTTAATTTGATTTTAAATCTTAGAAATAATTTAAAATCTAAAAAAAAAATTAAGATCCAACAAACTAGTTTAATAATTAATAAATGACTTTGCTAATATCCATTGAATAATGCCATTCACTGACTCAAATACTGTTATATACATCTATAAATACATGTAGCTTCGCATACATGATTATCAATATTCAGTAGTGAACTTGACTACTTGTATCTCCCATCTCAGGATTTTGAGTAGTCGCTCAGCGAACGATCAACTCCCAGCTGTCATCCAAGGTGAGAACTTTGGTAGCGTTCTGATTGAGGTTTTCGGGATCTATATTTTCAAAATAATTAATCATCGAAATGACTTTTATTTTCTGCTTTTCTTATGTCGGTTTGTAGGGAGGTGAAATGGCCAAGACTGTGTGCACTAAGGCCACCCTCTTTGCCGTATTATTTTGTGCCTTAGCTGGGGCTGCAGTGAGCCGTATTATTTTGTGCCTTAGCTGGGGCTGCAGTAAGCGACAACCTTGTAGTAGGCTACTACAATACTATTTGTCCAGATGCTGAACCCATTGTGCGTCGGGTGCTTAGCAGTGCGTTCCTTAACTTTACTGGAGCAGCTGCTAAGCTTATACGGTTGCATTTCCACGACTGTTTTGTGAGGGTAGGTATCAAAATTACGTTTGGTAATGTACTTTGCTAGACTGTAAATGAATGAGGTTTTCGAAATACGGATGTGGAACTCCTGCACTTTCAGGGTTCCGTTCTCATCGATTCCATTGCTGGCCAGTTCGTAGCGGAGAAAGACTCTCCGGCTAAGACTCTTGGAGGATTCGACGTGATTGACGAAGCAAAATTGCAAATAGAGGCGGTCTGCCCAAAGGAGGTCTCGTGTGCAGATATAGTCGCATTTGCCGCTAGAGATAGCGCATCACTCGTATTGTCTTAAACATCACACATATAACGACCATTAAATTAATTATAGCATTGCATCACGGCAATGCTCAATGCTTTCTAATAATTAATCATTATTGACCCCAGGCATCTCCCATTCCGCTCTCCTGGGATGTTCCAGCTGCAAGAAAGGATGGAAATATTTCACTAGCTTCCGACATTCCGGCACATCTACCTCCCCCTACCTTCAATGTAACACATCTAACTCAGTTATTTGCAGCCAAAGGCCTATTCCAGGACGAGATGGTTACATTGTCAGGTATATTCTCAGACCTGCAAATCATTAACATGTCGATGCTAGTAGATGCTAATAATGGTTGAGCAAAAGCATATGTCGAGAAAATCATGTTTGTGTTGATTGGGCGGATGCAGGAGCACACACAATTGGTGTCTCCCATTGCACTTCATTAGTCAGTAGGCTTTACAATTTCAACGGCAACAATACGACGGACCCGTCCCTTGGTCCGACATATGCTCGGATACTGAAGCAGAGCTGTCCCCAAGGCAGCCCCAGCAACGCCAACACGACCGTGGTCGTGGATCCTCAAACGCCACTCATCCTGGACAACTTGTATTACAACGACGTTGTAGCTAACCGTGGCCTGTTTACATCGGATGCAACTCTGCTTACAGATCCAAACACCAAATCCAGTGTGACTGCAAACTCGGGCCTTAACTTGGTAGGATGGCAGGAAAAATTTGCTGCCGCAATAGTAAAAATGGGAGACATTAGTGTATTGACTGGCAATCAGGGAGGAGTCCGGGCAACTGCAAGGTTGCCAACAGTTAAAACAGATTGGAAATTAAATTTCGCTTTCGTTGGCTTAAAATTTGCAAGTTTTGCATTTCTCGACGATTAAATTACATGTATTTCTTTTCACAGCGTGTACTGGCTGCTACGTTTCTTTTCATAGAATAATAAATTATCGTAAGAATTCTTTTGTCAATTTTGGGGTTCTTATTGGAATTGGGACTGTAATGATTTCCTTAACTAAACGTTTAAAATATAATATTAGTTTTCAGTTAAAAAAATTGGCAGCGGTGGGGTTCAAATCCCACGTCCTCCGCTCTAACAGCCATACGTCTTACCAACACGTCACAATGGTCGCCCAAAATTGGTTACATGTTTTAAGATTAATAATATTTTAAGTTATAATTTATCATATATAATTTAGGTAGGTTTGATTTGAAAATTTATTTTAGGTTATAATATATAATATCAAATTTAAGTTTATTTTAATTTTAGTGTTAATAATTAAAGTAATAGTAATAATAAAGTAATACTAATAATGAACTAGTAAATTTAAAGTTTAAGGGGGGGAAAAAATTTAAAATACAAATTTTAGAATATTATAAAATATAACTAAATATTAATTAAATAATATTTAATTTTATTAATATTTTTATTATAATAATATATTTAGAAACTTTTATAATCATATATATACATTTAAGTTATTTTAAATTTTAAATTTCAATTTTTTGAATAACTTATAATTATTTTCCTAATATGTAATACAATATGATATTACTTTTTAATATTATTATTATTTGTCAAATTAATTTTAATATTAATCATATTATTATTAATAACATATATTATGGTTAATAATTATAGTGACATTGTGATGAATATTGTCTTTTGATAGAACGTCACATTATGACAATTATGGTCAAGGTTGTCTCAATATGAAAATCAATTATGGCCAACCTTTATCCAATGTTACATCGTGATAAAGATTATGTCAATATGAAAATCAACTATGGTCAACAAAGGTCAAACATGTTTATTTTAGAGTTTATAATGTCTCTTCAAGCTTCACATTGTGATGAAGATTGTCTCAATATCAAAATCAATCATAGTCAACCATCGTCAATTATGGTCAATCATGGTCAATTATTGTCAATCATGGTCAATTATGGTCAATCATTGTCAATATGAGAATAAACTATGTTCAATCATGGTCAACCATGGTCCAACGTCACAATATGACAAATATTGTCTAAATATTAAAATCAACCATGATTAACACACATTGACCATTGTCAAGCATGTTCAACCATGGTCAACCATAGTCCAATGTTGCATAATGACCAATATTGTCTCAATATGAAAATCAAACATGGTTAATCATGGTCAACAAGGGTTAACCATGGTCAATAACCATGGTCACATTTTGACGAAAATTGTCTCTTTGTCCAACGTATATTATGACAACCATGGTCTTCCATGGTCAACGATGGTCCAAAGTTGCATTGTGACAAATATTGTCTCAATATGAGAATCAATCATGGTCAATTGTGGTCCAAATTTGCATTGTGAGAAAAATTGTCTCAATATGAAAATCAATCATGAATAACCATGGTCTACTATCACATTGTGACAAATATTGTGTCAACATGAAAATTAACCATAATTAATGATGGTGAACCATGTTTATTTTAGGGTTTATATACCTTAGCTTTATAATATTAAACCCTTAGGTTTAATATTATTCCCTTGGGTTTATAATAATGGTCAACCATGGTCTAATGTTACCTTGTGAAAAAGGTTATCTTGATATGAAAATCAACCATGTTCAACCGTCGTCAACCATGGTCCAATGTCACATTATAACAAAGATTTTCTCAATATGAAAATCAACCATGCTCAACCATCTTCAACTATACTCGACCATGGTCAAGTGTCAAATTGTGACAAAGATTGTCTCAATATGAAAATCAACCATGATCAATATGAAAATCAACCATGGTCAACCATTTCTATGGTCACATTGTAACAAATATTTTCTCAATATCAAAATTAGCCATCCTCAAGCATGGTCAACCATTCTCAACCATGGTCCAACATCACATTGAGACAAAGATTATGCCAATATGAAAATCAACCACGGTCAATCACGGTCCATTATCGTCAATAGCCATGGGCCAATGTCACATTGTCACAACCATGCTCATCCATGGCCAACCACGGTCAACCATGGTCGGACTTCGCATTATGAAAAAGATTGTCAATATTAAAATAAACCATGGTCAACCATTGTCAATTAAGGTCAATCATGGTTAACCATGGTAAACCATTGTCCAACATCACTTTATAACAAATATTATCTCAATATGAAAATCAATCACAGCCAACCATGCTCCAATGTTGCATTGCAACAAATATTGTCTCAAGATGAAAATCAACCATGGTTAACCATATTTTTTTTAGGGTTTATAACAGTTATCTTAGGGTTTATATACCATGGGTTTACAATATTAATCATTCAGGATTTTTAGGTTTTTAGTATTAACCCCTTGTTTTTATTAGTTCATTGGGTTTATAATATCAATCCGTGGGTTATTAATGTAAGGGTTCATATTCCTAGGTTATAATATTATTGATAGAGTTTGTAATATTAATCCTAATATTTAATATACATCCCTTGGGTTTATAATCCATTAGGTTTATAATATAATTTCTCTCGGTTCATAATATTAATCATAGGGTCATATTCCTAGTGTTTAATATTAAGCCTAGTGTTTATGATATTAATCTCTTGTGTTTATTAATTTTATGGTTTATATTCCTAGGGTTTTATATTCATCCTAGGGTTCAATATTATTCCCTTGCGTTTATAATCCCTTGGTTTTTTAATATTAATCCTTTGGTTTTATAATATCAATACCTTGGGTTTATAATCATGGTGAGCCATAATCAACCATGATCCAATGTCACATTGTGACAAATATTGTCTCGATATGAAAATCAATCATGTTCAACCATAATAAACCATGGTCAACCATGGTCATTCATTGTAAATCATGCTCCAACGTTGCATTATAACAAAGATTTTCTAAATATGAAAATCAACCATGGTCAACCATCTTCAATCATAGTCAACCATGGTCAAATGTCACATTGTGACAAATATTGCCTCAAAATTAAAATCAACCATAGTTAATCATGGTCAACCATGGCTCAACATCACATTGTCACAAATATTGTCTCAATATCAAAATTAGCCATCGTCAACTATAGTTCAACATGACTTGTGACAATGATTGTCTCAATATGAAAGTAAAAAATGGTCAATCATGGTCAATGATCGTCAATAACTATGGTGGCATTATGAAAATGATTGTGTCATGGTCCAATGTCACATTGTCACAACCATAGTCATCCATGGCCAACCATGGTCAACCATCATTAACCATGGTCCAATGTGACATTGTGACAAACATTCTTTTAATATGAAAATTAATCATTGTCAACCATGGTCCAACATTGCATTGTGACAAATATTGTCTCAATTTGAAACCAACCATGGTCAACTGTGGTCATTTTAGGGTGTATAATATAATTTATCTTAGGGTTTATATACCTTGTGTTTACAATATTAATCCTTCGGTTATTTTATATTATACATTGTGACAAATATTGTGTCATGGTCTAATGTGACATTCTCACAA
Organism: Pinus taeda; assembly: GCA_000404065.3. NCBI lineage: Eukaryota > Viridiplantae > Streptophyta > Pinopsida > Pinales > Pinaceae > Pinus > Pinus taeda. Next base: position 8,267 of record APFE030486340.1, read on the forward strand.
CCATGGTCATCTGTAATGTCCCCTAATAATATAATAAAAAAATAAATAATATAATAAATTATATTAAATATAAGAAATATAAATGATAAAACAATAAAGAAAAATACAAATAATAATAAATAATAAAAAATGAAGAAAATAATAAATAATAACAAATAATTTAATAATACTAGAGTTCCTAAATAAAGATATAAAAAAATAAAACTATAAAAAATAGTAAAATAAGTAAGTTAACAAAAGTAAAATAAAATAAGAAAGAGTTAAACTAAGAGAACTATTAAAAAAGTACTAAAAAATAAGTAAAGTTATTAAAAAGTAAAAGGAATAAAATAAAAAAGAATTATAATTAAAGAATTACTAAATTAAGTTAAAATTAAAATAAAGAAATAAAAGTTGCATGTTGACATATGGAATGTGTGCATGCAGTTTCCCTTCCCATGTTTGCTCTATTTAATAGATAGTGAGGAATATGAGAGATCATTCCATGATTCTATCATCCATTCTCTTGTGAGAAAAGTGTTGTTAGACAAAAGATTTCCTAGCAGTAGTACATTGATCGAGGGCTCGGGGGTAGCCAATTGTTGCAAGATTTTGTGCAATTGAGCCTACGGTTGAGTGGAGAGTCGTCCCCAAAACTTTGTTGAGGTTAGCTGGATTCAAATAGTGTCAACTCCGAAATCACAAGTAAAGAATATCATTGCTAAAAGTAAGTTGTCTCTACTCATATTTTCGAAATTCAATGTTAAATAATTAATAAATTGTGTGTTGATTATAGATCGCATGATTAATCTAATTAGTTGCATGTTTTAATTTCGAGGTTGTTACATATGGCATCAGAGCAAGGTTTCAACTCTGTGTGACCTCTAAATATATGTTTGAAAAAAAAATTTCCTTTTTCCTTTTACAATATATACATTAAAAATTATTATGTTTTTTAAAAACTAATGATTTTAAGTTAAATATTATTATATAAATTGTTAAATAAATATGATCCCTTGGAACTTGCAACCATAACACCCTTATACATCATATATTATATTCTTTATGTAGTAATGTGTTATTGACTTTTCATGGGTGACTTTGACTTTAACTGAGTGGTATTTTATTGGTTCCAATTTTTGTCTCCGGTTACTCATACCTACTCAATACCATCTATTGGTTGATAGGCAGCCATTCGAAAACCTTGGAGTCCCCTCCTTGTGCATTTTGACTCGACCGCCATATCATTAATCTTAATTTTATATATATATATATATAAAGAGAGAAAATAAAGTTACGATGATTCTAATATTAACATCAAAATGTCATATTTGGAAGTTTGATCATTAAATAAATAATTGATGGTAGACTAAATATAGAATATAGATTAAAATCAATAAATAATCATCTCCTCATAAAACACTTCTAAAACTAATTAAATAATTATGTAAAGACATGCAACAATTTTTAAATAGAATTTCTTGATTCAAGAGAGTTCGCTTGACTTTTAAGGTTTAATACCATGTGGAGTTTGGAAGTTATCGGGTTTTCAACCCTTGATTTGTTGCCTTAATTTTGTCGTCGAATTCGGTGGTGGACTTAGGCAACGTGGTACCAACATGGTATTTGATGATAATTTCACTGGTGAAGAAATGGAAGGTTGAGAATTAAAAAAAAAACCACGCTAACCCACCAGATTTTCTCTATTCTTGTAAAGCCCCTCTTTCCTTGATTATTAAAACCCTTCCTTAATAGCCCATAAATTATTCCTTTTATATTAGGGAGTTTCCTCCTAATATATTATGTGAATTTTAATGAAACTGAATCTACAATACTCGATTCTCTTCCTTGAAATAATGAAACACAATAAGATTTATCTAATTGTAACTTTTGGTACTGTTAATAATTTTTTAGGTGCCTCCACGCAGGAGGGAATTGAGTTATGGATTATTAAATTTTGGGTCTTTCAAAATATCGTAAAATAATTTAATTTTCAACTTTTCTCTCCTTATGTGATCCACCCCTCAATTGATCTAATTGTGAAGCAAGTTAAATTTCGACAAAGCTTATGTTGTTTTAAATTGTTGCTTCGAATATCGTCTCATGTGCCCACCATGGCCTAGTTCACTCATGGTTAAAATTAATACAATCAGTCTACTTAGCAGTTTTGGTTAGTAAATTTACTAAGCTTTGTCATAAATGACCAAGTTTATTTTTCCTTATTATTTAATAACTCGAGTTATCGCTGAGTTAACTCGATTGTCGAGCTGTCATCGAGTCAAACTCTTTTGACTTTACCAAACCCAAATACAATTGAATTTTGGCTATTCAAAATCTAGTATTATAGTTATTTTGGTATTGAATTTTGGGAGTTACTCAACGTTTTCAGTAATTATGCCCCATTTTTTTTAATCCTTGTGATTATTAGTTTTTACTAATCACGATGTGGCAATACGTTATTCCTCTTTTTGTTCCTTAAATTTCCCTTGCCAGTAAAATATATGTTGGAAATTCATTGTCTTGCTTTCTGAAATTGATTTTCTTAAAGTTTATATTAGTCCTTTGATTATGAATTATTGAATAAAGAAAACTACGCGTTTAAAATTTGAGCATATTCGCATCTTGTTTCTTTGTACGAGTGCATCCAGACACTGAGACTTTTCTCGACAATCTAATATCACAAGATGTGGCAGAGGATCTATAAGATCCAAATTTTAGGTCCATTATCTTAAAATTGTATTAAAATGACAACCTCCCTTACTTCCATCGAAATATATGGTACTATATTGAGGTGAGGGAAAACAAATCTCTGTGGAAGTCTTCATATTGAGACATTTTGTGGCACTTCAGATTCATCAAAATAACTTCATTTTTATCAGTAATTTCTATTTCACTACCACACCAATGTTCTAAGATCATTGAAGTCAATGCACCTATCATATTGCTGGTTGTGCCATCAGAATTGTGAATTGCATCTCCTTTCTCATCTTTAAGAACTTCTGCTTCCATTGTTTCAATGAGATTTGGAGAAGATTCTGTCTCCCACCTCCTGAGGAGTGTCCCTGTAAAACACTGAATAATAGTCATGCAAGCATCAATTTCCCTTTTTCCTCGAAGACACATGAGATTATATTCAGTATACATCATATCAATCATTTGCATGATTTGGCCAACACTCATGTTATCTATATTCCACTCTCTGTGGGATTCTGGGAAAAAAGTATGTGCTTCAGGAAGCTTTCATTTTCCTCCAAGATTAGGTGCTGGATGTCTGGTGAACCTATGCTCAAGAGGTTCGTATATGGGAAAGATCTGTGTATCATGGTCTTTTTGTCCTTTACCTTTTTCTTCTTCTTCATCATCCTTGAATAAGGATGCAATAGTCACTTTTGTTGTAGCCTCAGATTCTGAATAGGTGGCTACTTCTTTGGGGAATAAAGCTAAAAACATGTTGATAGTTTTAACAGGATCCTGAATCTTTATACTTCTTTTAACAAGAGAGGAGTTTGGAACTGGTTTTTCTACCTTTGACAGATTCATCTTTTCAACTTTATTTGTTAAACCAGTGATAAGATTTTTAGTTGTATCCAAATGATTAACTAATTTTTCTTCTACTCCTATCTTGGATAAAGATTCTCTTGCATAAGAACAAATCAGACTAGAATCAAACTGTACATTATTTAAAAACTTATTTACATCATTAATTGATACTTGGATAGTATCAATCTGTTCCTTGACTTCTACTGATTTTGATGCATTTATTTCCAGGCCTTTTAAGCAGTGTTTGTCCAGTTTAGCTATTCACTGGCTTTCTGTATTCTTCCTTCAATACCTAAGGCATTGTCATCTTTCTATACTAATGGGATGGCTTTGGCTGCATTTTGATTTTCTCCAATAACAATTCCTTTAAAGGGAGGAAATGTTGAAGGAGTTTCAACCTTTGCTCCATCTAATGCAGTCCATGCATGCTTATTTGCTGAAGTGTTTGTAGAACCAGTAAAAACATTTAATGGAGAAATATTATCTTTCCAAGAGTAGAAAGATATCCATGTGTTATTCATATCCATAAAATGTTGCCAATCTTTAGCTAATTATTTCTTCTCTTTGGGAATATAATTCTTATCAAATTCATTTGCCTGGGGATTACTGTATAGATCCCAATTTAGCATTGCTTTCATCCATTTTGCACTAATCTCAGATTTCAGGCATCCATCCATGAGAGAGAAGAATTTGTGCATCTCCATTATTGCAGGCTTTCTGCAGTCATCAGGAACTTGTCGAAATCTGTAATCTGGTATGAGGCAATTTGCTTGCTCAAGATATCTTAGGCCATATCTGGGCTTAGCTGGTCTCATTAGACACATCATCTCAGTCAGTCTTGGATCTTCTCCTTCTAATGTAACAATCTCATGCATCATGAGTACATGATCTGTATCCTGCTCATGCACGAAAGGAATATCTAAGCATTTGGGGTTTAGGCATGGATTAACGGATGTTGAAGGAGGAGCTATGCTAGATCTAGGATTGTGATTGGCATGGATTGTAGTCTCTGCTAAAGTGAGAAGATTAATACTTTCTTGGCACTCAGGACATTTGACTTCTAAAGAGGAATAATTTACAAGCTGTGCTAACTCGTATAAAGGATTATGTCTACAAGAAAATGAACTGGAGCAAGCAGTATCTACAGTGGAAGGGTCTCTGTAATATTTAGATTATTTACAGGCGATCTCAATTCCTCGGTGGTTAACTGTGAATCTTCTGGGAAAAGATATGATAGCAAAAGACAGATTTTTTGTAATATCTACTGAGGTAATATTCTTTGGCATAAGAAGCTTAGGATTATTTATCACCCAATGCTCTGGAAATGTTAAGTCTTCCCAATGGATTGTCTGATGCTCAATTTTCTGATTTTTTGCATCAGTCAAGACAACAACACTTGACTTTGAATCTCGACTGGGTGCATGGTAGATGGCTAGCCACAAGGTGTTGGTGTGACGAAAGCAGCCTTTGGTTTGAATGGCGATGTTATTTCTCTTTTTGTTCATATTGAAACCAGTGGTTTAGATCTAGAGCTATAAGATCTAGTCAATGATTTCATCATATAAATAGAGAAATTTTGATAACAGTCAAAATAGACTGGGCCATTCTAAAGAGGAGCAACAATTCCGCCTATTAGGGAATCAGTATACTTATTGTGCATCAGATCTCGGACAGTAGCTAGCACAAAAGTATGTAATCCTTTATGAATCAAAGGATTGATTCTTACTTGTATGCAACCTAAATGCAGATAGTTTGTTTTAATCTTTTAGCCTCTGCCTGTAGCTCTTTTGGATTTAACAGAGAAATAGTCTAGATGTTTTCTGAGTTTTCTTGGACTTGGCTCACAGACTCTTTAATACTAATCCTAGTAGCGGCTTTTAAATGAAAAACAGACAAATCACTATACACTTCTGAGGGAACTATGGCAGGTAGTTCCCAACGGGCCAACGGCTGGAGTTCTTCATATTCAAGTTCAGCAGAATTTAGAACACGACTAGAAATTGATGCAAACATATCCCTTAAAGGGTTTTCTTTAGTCTTAGAATCTCTCTCTTCTAATTCGTTGAAAGAAAATCATTTCCAGAATGAATCCATTCTTTAATGAGTATTGGATTTAGAATACTGACCTTCTGAACTAGACATTACTGGCTCTGATTAGAAAGACAATGGTAAGTCTTTGTACAAGCTCAAAGGTAAATAAATCTTTGGAAAAACTTTCCAGATTGCCAGACAAAAAGTCCATCTGCAACAAGTATGGACTGATAGCAGATGATCCTTTGGTCAAAAGGAGAAAAGCTAAGAAAAGAGCAAAGAGAGAGTTTAAAGAAACTTTCTATAAGAACAGAAGAAAGTATCCAAAGGACAAGAAAATATATTCCAAACCAGTGCAAGGCCAAGCCTCCAGAGCAAAGAAAGGGTATTGTAAGTATGTTCCTAGAACCCACTATTATAATCCCTCTGATATTCACCTGCACACAACTAAGCAGGACAAATGGAAGAAGATTACTTGTTGGCTATGTAGGCAAAATGGACATACATCCTCTAGATGTCCACAAGGTGAAGAGTCAAAGCTAAATAGAGGCAAGAAATATGAGGCATTTGTTTAAAAAGGCAAACAAGTAAAGCAAGAAGGAAGAGGACCAATGGTATGCATGAAATGTGGTTCTCATACACATAAAACAGAACGTTGTCCTACTGTTGTGATCAAGGAAATAACCCAGTAGCATCAGATTGAAGAATCGTCCTATGATTCTTTCAGTTCTTCTTCTGTAGAAGAACTACAGGCTCATATAGAGCAATATTCAGATTCTGGTTCTTCAGACTATTTATGTTCTGACTTTGAAGAATGTGCTTGTTAAGCCCAATATGATTCTGATTCTGAATACTACAGTGAATCAAGTGAAGAAGGGGAAAAGCCCAAGCCCCAGAAAGAAAAGGTCCTCATGGTTGCAATAGAAGAAGATGAGCTGAAAATCCTATCCCAGATATGAGCCATGGAGGATGGAGAAATGAAAAATTGCCTGACAGAAGCCTTTATGGATCAACTCAAATCCAAAGCTTCAAATAGTTCAGGTAAAAAATCTTTATTCATTGATGCTACATATGAAAGAAATACAAAATCATTTCAAAGGCATCATCAGAAACCTGATAGGGTGAGATCACTCACTCTAGTGGAGGTAAGCTGTGAGATTCACAATCTCAAGGCAGAAATTTCTGCAATGAAGGATTAAATAACAGAATTAAAGAAAGGTAAACTAGTGGCAAAAGAAGAAGAAGATGATCAGCCATGGGATATTGCTCCATACAACAGTAATCAAGAAGTCCAAGTTGCTGAAGGAATGAAGGATCCAAATTTTGGATTCAGAGATATGAGATTATTAACCATCTCCTATCAACAACATCATGTCAAAGTAAATGTCTGCATAAGAGGGCAAATGTTTGAAATAGTAGCTCTTCTAGATTCTGGAGCAGACATAAATATCCTCAATATGAAGAACATTCCAGCAAAATATTGGGTTGCTACAGAAAGAAAGGTAGTGGGTTTGGGTAATAAAAAGCTTCAATATGAGGTACCCAAAGCCTCTTTCTATTTTGATACTCACTGTGTCTATTTGAAATTTGCAGTAGCTGACATTCCAGTAGACTACATACTTGGCAATG
>APFE030486361.1:7840-19666 GCA_000404065.3 Pinus taeda
ATATTTTGAAAAAGCTTAATAAAAAAAATTGAAAATTCATTTTTTGTGGTCCATTTTTCTATAGCTAAACGCACTTAAAATGTTTATTTACAAGTTGGCTATATGAAAGTGGTAGCTGGTCAGCATTTAAATTTTATGATCATTTAAAGCATTTAATTTTTCTTGAAGTTTAATTGCTGGATCATTTAAAGGCGTTGTGCATTTGTTGAAAATTTTACATCGCTTGGGTTATTTGATGATAAATGATTGTTCTACATGGTTTATATTTCAGCAATATTCAATAAATAATCATTTAATCATTAGCTCCTTAAGGCACTGGTCTATTAACTTGATAAAATCAATTAAGTGCTTGTTTCCTCTCGTGTCTCCCAACCCAACTGGTCCACAGTTGGTCATCCATTGTCCCATAGGGTCTACCCCCCTTAGCCGTGGGAGACAGGCTTAAACAGAGAGATCGCGGATCAGGGTGACAGTCCCCGGTCTGAGCGTTGTCGTGACAATCTGTGCGACAACAAGCCCATGTCTACATTAATCACTTAAATTAATCAATGTACTTTTCCTAAGTAAAACAAGCACCTAAAGAGGACATTTAATCCACATGCTAAGCAACCAAGCCATGTGGAGGACCTTCCGATGCTACAGAAATCAACACATCACTCACATGAAGTAAAAACCACATCTACCTCTACTTCATCAATAAAATTCACTTATAGCAAATTTGATCTTATGCTGCTTACTGAACTTGAGCTTTGCTTGGATATGGGTGAGGATGGTCATGAACCTCTAATCCAATCTTGTTTTCCAAATCTTTTGCGATGAGGTTAGTCTGTGAACTGTAAGGGGCTGTTGAATGACTGAATATCAGAGCTATGCACTTGTTTTTTCTGAGTATATGCTATGGATGGTTATCTACTACAGTCTGAGGTTGGAGTGCACCCTTTCTATGCCCTAACTCTTTAGGAGTCTTCTTATCAATTTGTTCTACTAAGTTTTCTGCTACTATCCTTCCATTTTTATGAAGAGTTGTCATTTGCTTGATCGTATCTCTCAAATGTTTGTAGCATGCATTCAAGAAGTGTTTCATGACAAAATTTTAGCAACAGAACATTTATTTCATTTATAGCTGTGAAATATATTAAGAAGATTTATGGATACCCTCTTAAAATCTTGGACAGGTGGGCATTCAGTCTTGTGTTTACAGCTGTAGTGCCCCTTTTCTTTGTAGAGGGCAACTCCCCTCTGGTACCATAGACCCCATTTGCCCTTTTTGGGACAAGGCACTGGTTGCTGTCCTCTACAGCTGCAAACCCATATTTAAAACTGTAAATATCCTTTTTCTTGGCACTTGTTACAGTAGCTTTCGTTGTATTTTCCAACTCTTATTAGTTGAGCTACAACACTGAAGGATTTACAGGTTCCTTGGGTGAAATCAGAGGTATATACGAAGTGTTATGAAACTGTTTGACGAAAGCAATGAATGAAACCCTTCAGATTTGCATGGAAGTTTATATGTAGTTGTTAGAATACTGGTTTAAATTTGAATTTGCAAAAGGGATACCTTCTTTTTATTGGATTGAAGTGCACACTGTGTTTAGAAAAGAATGTAACAGCTTGCTCTTGTAGCATGTTTGCTGCCAGAAATAGTCCTGATTACATTAGCTAGAACTCCAACTGCTGGATGACACGTTCCAAAGAATTCATAATGCCTGCTCAGCAATTTTGATTTAAATTTACATGGTTCTAAATTCATGATTGCATGCTAACTAGTGTTATCAGAAGTTAGAACTGGACCGGAACCTGTGGAACTGGCTGGTCCGACCAGTTTGGGCCCAAAACCAGTCCGGTTAGGGCTTCAGAACTGGAATAGGCTGGTTTTGTACTGAACTGGCTTATTTCACCAAACCGGCCGGTTCAGGACAGTGCCATGCGGTTTTTACCTGCAAGGGCCAGCATAAAAAAATTGTCTTTTTTATTTTTATTTTTTAGTTGGTTGGCCCACTTCTAATTCTCCCCTAGGCCAGTCTAATATTCAAGACTATGACCCTTAGCCTAATATTCAAGCTTATGGCCCTAGTATTGCTATGCAGTTCATGGTATTGTTAAATTCTTAAAGTAAATGTTTCACTTTTCCTTAAATTTTTAATATACAATGAAATAATGTTTAAGAGTGGTTCCAACCTCATTGAATTTCATATGGAGAAAGTAGAATATTAGGTTTCACTCAAAATCCAGCAGAGTTAACAGTTTTTTAGGATATAAGGATTGAGGGGATTGCAACGTTTCCATTGGATTTTGTCATGTACGAGAGTATGGAACTAGTATTTCATGAAGAGCACCAAGCCTTCTATGTACTTTGATGTTAGTGGCATTGGTTGTCGAACTCCTCTTTCATGACTCTACTAAAAATATACCCATCACTCAAACAAAATCTTGACATGACATGCTACTTTTTTTCTACCTTATTTTAATGCTTAGAGGGTTATATTGATGACAATGATCCATTTATAGGCACTGCTTTTGATAGTATGTAGGCATTGTAGTATTTTTTTTTTTTTGGATGCTAGAAGCCATCTAGAGCCTATTTGTTGATGTATTTTCGGTTCATAGATGGATTGCGCTCGATGCTATTTTGGTTATGTGCACATTTACATGCTATATAAATGAGAACATTTTTTTATTTGTGTATAAATGGTTTGGATTCATATGGCTGCACATGTATATATATGTTTTCCTATGTTACCGGATCCGACAAAAGGAGGGGCAAGATCCCCGTATATGTTGGAATACATTGAAAATACGACAGGTGGCCTATCAATTTTTTTTGGAAATGGATCCTCGTTGCAAGATATGGATCCGATGAATTTTTCCAGAACCTGTATAAATTAAAAGCCTTTGATGGAACCTGCGAAAGTTAAAAGCTCGAAAATTTTAGCTTTTTGACTATTCGGTAAAGTTAAAAGCTCATGTCGGTGGTCCATCTTTGTCAGTAGTGCACCCTACACAGGTGGAACACGCAAGGAACTGTTTGGCGTTTTTTAGTGTTTGACGTTATTCAATGTTCAGGCAGTGCACCCTATTCAGCTCGCTGCTCGACTGTTCGACATTCAGACCAAGGAATAACCCTGTCGTATTATTACCATCATTTTCCACCGATACTAATATCTTTGAAGGTCTTATTCTTATAATTTATTCTGCCATAATGCTTGAACAAGGGGTGGATGATGAACACGAATACACTTAATGGGTGTTAGTTAACCTCTTGTGGGCCGTGGCTCACCCTTGTTAACCTCTTGTGGCTCACCATTGTCTAAGCCATAAGCAATTTTGTATTCCATAATGGCTTAGCCATTTCACCAGTACATTTTCGTATCTAGACTTTTAATTTTTTAAAGAACGTTACCTTTTAAGCCATGGTCTTACTAGCTCTACAATGGCTGAAAGTGAATAGTTCTCAAATCTGAAACAATACCTTGGCTAACCCTATTTTTTATTAAGTATCATACGCTATGTGAAACTACTATTCTTATTAAGTATGACACATTGACACCCTATTTTTGTTAAGTATATTAGACATTCCCAATAGTGACAGATACATAATGGTTTTTCATCATAAATGCAGAGAACATTTTGTGCATTAGATTAAGTGTATTTTAATTTTTAATTGTGCATTGATAATATATTATAATTTGAATTTTATATGCAGTAAGGTAATCTATAGACCATTATCATTATGGAACCATCACAACATGAGCAAAGTGAAGGGGAAATCATCAAAACATATTGAAAATCTCCTCTATGGCAGTATGTGGAGATTATTGGAAAAAACCTCAGATTTGGTTCATTTAAATGGAAGTGCAATGAATGCTAAGATAGAAAAAATGGCTCATAGACTAGAGTGAAGGCCCATCTCATTGGTCAAACTAACATAGGGGTGCAAGTATGCACCAGGCCAAAAGATGCAAATGGCAAACCTGGCCAAGGTTTGAGTCCTGGAAAAATGAAATTCTATGCATCTTTGCAAGAAGCTGCTGATAGGAAGCTTGCAAGGAAAAATCCCTGTGCAAAGCTCTATAATTGGGCCTCCATTGCCATCTAGGCCTGCTGCCACAACTAATAAAATGCCCACTCTAGGTCCTTTTGAAGCAACTTTTAATAATCAAGGTAAAGACATAGCCGATGAATATGTAGCTCGTTGAATCTATGCAAATGGGCTAGCATTCAATTTGGTGCATTCCCCTTATTGGCAACATATGATTAAGGCAGTTAATCAAGCGCTAAAAGGGTACAAAAGCGCTGGATATGAAAGTCTCTGCACTTCTTTGTTGGCATCAGAGAGGCAATCCGTGGATAGACAACTATAGGCAATTTGGGATACATGGGAAGAAATAGGGTGTCCATCATTTCTAATGGATGGAGATACCAAAGAAACCGTCCATTAATTAATGTTGTTGCAATATGCCCCCAAGAGGAAATGTTTTTGAAGGTTGTTGATTGCAGTGGAATAGAGAAAGATGCATCTTTTATATCCACAATTTTTATTGATGCAATAGAAAGTGTGGGGTCACATAATGTTGTCCAAGTCATTATAGACAATGCACAAGTTTGTAAAACTGCATGTTTGATTGTGGAGGGTTGATATGATCACATCTTTTGGACTTCATGTGCAGTGCATTCATTGAACATTATGCTTGCCAATATTGGTGAGGTTGAATGGATTAATGAAATATATGTAGTAACAAAAGAAATCCAAATGTTCATAACCAATCATTCAATGCCCCAGGTCATATATCGAGGTTTTGCAAAGTTGGAGTTACCGAAGATACTCTTTTTTTAATCATTATTATTTGTATTGGAATTCTTAATTTTAATTACAAATTTATATATGATTTCTCATTTGAGATTTGACTTTTTGAAACTTGTAGGTTGCTGAAACTCGTTTTTCCTCCCGCACTTTTGTCATAAAGAGGCTTGTGGAGGTCAGACAAGCATTACAAACAATGGTCATTCACCCTCTTTGGGAATCATGGAGGACTTCCACTTTTGATAGAGGGCAAAAAGTCAAGTCCATCATTCTTGATGATGCATGGTGGGACAAGGTCCAATACATTCTGCGGTTTACTAAACCAATCTTGAGCTTGATCAGGGCATTTTACACAAATACACCTTGCTTGGGGGAAGTTTATGAAAACATTGATAGTATGTTGGAGATGATAAGGGAAATAATTAGGGCAAGTGAAAATGACCCTTTTGAAACATTCTATTATGAAGTGAACGACATAGTTACAGAAAGGTGGGAACAAAATGACCACACATTACACCTTTTAGCCTATGCATTTCACCCTAAATATTATCATTCCAAAATTTTGTCTTTACCTAGTAGAATATCGCAAAATAAGGATTTTGAAGTGGTACAAGGATACAAGAAAACTTTAAGGAAAATTTATAGAGATATGGGAGTTGCAATGGAAGTATGCCAAGAATATCGAGGATTTGTACAATCTACCGGTAATTTTTTAGATCCAGAAGCTTTGGATGATCGAGGGCATCTTGATCCTATTACTTATTGGGACTTCCATTGTGGGGATAACATTTATCTCTCCACTCTAGCCACTAGGTTATCACAGGGTGCTAGTTCCTCATCAACTAAGAGGAATTGGAGTACATATGGGTTCATCAATTCAGTGAAGCAAAATAGGTTAGGAGCGACAAAGGTTGAGGATGTTGTGTATGTTCATTCCAACTTCCATCTTCTATCACATGTTGAACAAGAGTATAAAAAAAGTCCGAGCATGATGTGGGATGTGGAGCTTGAGAGCTTTGAGTTGAACCTGGCATTGAATGCCATGACTCACCTCAACCTACTTGAGGATATTGTTCCACCACCAGTCCAGCCTATTGATGCAACTTTGTTAATTTTAGGTATGTTCTATGCTTAGAGCAATTTATTTCAATTTTCATAGTTAGCTCAATATCTTCTCCAGATTAGCAATCACATCAACATTAAAGTAAACTGTAGATAGAACATAAACATAAATTGTAGAAGACAAGCCAAGACAAGAGGACACAAGATGTGGCGCTAGCCAGGGACAAACCCCAACGCAGGGAAACCCTTGATCAATTCTTCTTATATGTTCTTCAATAGTTTAGCAGAGAGAGAGAGAAATAGTACATTTACAGCAGATGTCAACACTTTGACTTATCTAGATAAGAGCATGGATGTTAAAATTGGAAACTAGGGCCAAACTCCATGTGGGTCACCTTATTTATGGCTGTTGATATTTTTCTTAGATTCCTCTCGTCGAGAGGTGTAGGATTGATCTAAAGACCATCCGATTCAGATAAGTATCTATGAAGATATGAATTTATTTTGATTATGGACAAATTGAAGTCGACCAACAACTTATGTAGGCTCAGAAGCTCAACAATCATGTCTATTCAACCTCAACGTTTTGCATATAAATACAAGGAGCGTTTTCCTCATTTGGACACTTCATTCTCACGCACATCTCTCTCCCTCCTACGCAAAAGGAGTCTCTCTCTTTCTAACACGTGTGGCTGAAAGGAAGTCGTCCTAGGGCAAAGAGGACACAGAAAGAGGACAGGAAGTCATCTTTGACCAGTGTTGACTAGCGTTGACCTTCCAAGAAGTGCGGATTGGGTGTGGTTGCCTCTCCTAGGTAGGCCGCAATTTTTGGCTTAAAAATCGAGGTGACCTGACCTCTGGTTTGACCAGTATTAACTACCCTAGTTTAGGGCTGCAGTTAACTTCAGAAATCTGCACTTTGACTGAATTTTTGGGGTTGTTCTAGGGCTGTTTCTTCAGGCTGTTAGAGGACAAGTTGACCATAAATTAAACAAGTATTTTAGAGGTCAATTTCAGTTAGTTTGACCCAGTTTGACTTTGTTGATCTAGGGTTTGCTGTTGCTGATATAAAATTACAGAATTCAGATTTTGTACTATTTATCTCTGCTGAATTATTGAAGATAAAAGAAGATTTGATCAAAGGGTTTCCCCAAATTGGGGTTTGTCCCTAGCTAGCTGCCACATCTTGTGTCCCTTGTCTTGGCTTGTTTTTGCTTGATCATTTAATGTTCTATCTGCACTTTACTTAATGTATATGTGATTGCTAATCTGTAGCTAATAAAAAGAAAAATAAGTAAATTGCTCTAAGCATAGGACATACCATAATTTAACATGGTATCAGAGTTGAGGTGAAGACAAAGCCCAAGCAAGAGAAAGAGCAATCACCGAAAAGAAGGATTGGCAGACAGTCTTAAAACATGGGGTCCTCAACACACTTCCCTGCTGAAGACAAACTCCGTGAGAAGTCTGACTATCACGGATGGAAGATGTCTCTCGATCTAACATTAGAAGAGCAAGAAGTATTGGACCACGTGAGAGGCGGAATTGTTGAGCCTCCATCAAATGCATCTGCTGCTGCTAGAAACAAATGGACCAAGGGAGAAGTCAAAGCGAGGAAGATCATCCGGGACTCTATCGACAAACGTTTGGTGGCCTATGTTTCCGAGCTGAACACCTCCAAGGAATCTACGATACACTGGTGAGTTTATTTAAAGTTAATGATGCAAATCAAGTCTTGTTTCTTAGAAATAAGCTGAAGGAAATTAAGAAGGGCAAAGATGAAAGTATGGAAGCATATTTTTTAAGGATCACCGAGATCAAGACCGATCTCCTATCTATTGGGGAAGTAATTCCTGACAGGGAAATGACACTCACAACTCTTGGAGGACTACCATCTGAATGGTATATATTCAAGACTACTCTTCTGAACAATAATGTAATTCCTGGATTTGAGGAATTAATGGCAAGATGCATTCAAGAAGAAACAAGGATGGAAGAGAAAGAAATGCCCATACTTAAAGGGCATCCTGCTGCCTTTTCTTCTCATGCTAAAAGAAGAAACAATTCCGGGGCTAAATTCAAAGGAAAGGCAGGACCAAAGGGTGGAAGAAAAGGACGATGTTACAATTGCAATAAAACAGGTCACTATGCAAGGGAGTGCCTTGATAAAAGGGACTTACACCGGGATGATGATCAAAATCCCTCTCATGGCAATCAAAGGAATGGAAGGTCTAATGGCAAAGGCAAAAGAAGTGCCAGAAATCAAGGAAGAGGACAACCGTTCAAGAAGGCAAGAAATTCCAGGTATGAATCTAACAGTGTTAACAATAAGCAAGATGAATATTATCTAGCAGCAGCTCTATCTACCTTTGCTCCCCCGGACTTGCTGGGAAATTGGCTTATTGATAGTGGTGCCTCAAGGCACTTCACTGGCTACAAAGAAGCTCTCGATAATTTGATAGAGAAGGAAACCAACCTAGAAATTGTTCTTGGAGATAATTCAAAATATCCCGTGAAAGGCGTAGGAAATGTCACTCTTAAATTGAATCAGGGTCATACAATCCACCTAGGGTAATACAATCCACCTACAAGATGTATTATATGTACCTGATCTCAAAAAGAAATTGGTGTCCATTTCGGCTATGGAAGACAAAGGCTACAAGGTGGCCTTCAGCGATGGCAAGGTACGTGTATGGAAAAAGAATATTAAAGATGCCTTCACTCTTGGGTTTCAAGTTGATTCATTATATCAGGTCGGAGGAAGCCCGCTAGGTGTCATGTCTTGTGACACATCTCTTTAGTACGAAGTATGGCATCGGAGGTTTGCTCACCTTAAAGCTCTACCTGATGTGAGACAAATGGTGACAGGGATGCTCGAATTCCGAGTAGAACAAGGTGTATGTCTAGGATGTGCCAAAGGAAAGCTCAATTGGAGACCATTCCCCTCAAGCTAAAGCAAGACCTCCGATATATTGCAATTGGTTCACTCAGATATATCTGGTATGATACCTGTGAACTCCCTGGGAGGATATTCATATTACCTCACTTTTACAAATGATTATTCTCGCAAGACTTGGATATACTTCTTGAAAAAGAAGGATGAAGTGTTCTCCTGGTTTCGACACTTCAAAGCCTTGATCGAGAATCAAACTGAGAAGAAGATCAAGACCTTAAGGACTGATAATGGGACTGAATATGAATCCAATGAGTTTCATGACTTTTGCAATGAGGCTGACATTAAGAGGGAGACTACTACACCATATACTCTTGAGCAGAATGGTGCGGCGGAAAGGAAGAACCGTATGATTGTGGAAGCTGCCTGTGCTATGCTCCATGATCAAAGACTTCCGAAGTTTTTATGGGCTGGAGCTGCAAACACCGCCGTATATGTACAAAACCAATGCCCTCATCAAGCATTGGGTTCCAAGACTCCCGAAGAGATGTTCACTAGTAAGAAACTTGACGCATCTCATTTTAGAATTTTTGGAAGCCCTGTATATTTTCATCTGTCGAAGGAGAAAAGGAATAAATTGGGTGCATCTGGAAAGAAAATAATTTTTGTGGGCTATAGCGAAAATACTAAGGGATATAGAATCTATGTGGCTGGTCAAAGAGAAGAAGAGATTAGCCATGATGTCGCTTTTGACAAAGATATGGCTCTTAGCAAAGTAGATAATCTTCCTACTCTAAGGGGATCTAAAGATGCTGACACCAGGGAACCGAAGGAAAAGGAAGATGAGACGATGCCCGATGTGGTAGAACTTATGGATCCTATTGATCCTCCTCTGCCTGAGACCTCCTCTTCTAGGAAGAGGCCTTCATGGCTTAGGGGGACACTTGATGATGCTGAAGGACACATTGCACTTTGCGGAACCTTCCGTGAAAGTAAGAAGCCAAACAGGTATCAGGGATACCTAACCATCATGAGCGCGATCAAGCCAAAATGAGCCTTCATCATTCACAGATGCCATCAAGCATCAAGTATGGAAGGATGCTATGACCAAGGAATATGAGTCCGTTATGAAGAACGATGTCTGGGATGTGGTCGCCAGACCCTAGGGCAAAGCAATTGCCACTTCAAAATGCTTTACAAGATAAAGCATGCAGTTGATGGAAGTATGGAAAAATATAAGGCTCGTTTTGTTGCTCGTGGCTTCTCCCAGAAGGAAGGTATAGACTATGATGAGATATTTGCACCTGTTGCCCGATATACCACCATTTGCTCAATCATAGCCCTTGCTGCTTCGCAAGGATGGAACCTACATCAGATGGATGTCAAGACTGCTTTCTTACATGGTTCGATCAAAGAAGAGGTCTATGTGGAGCAACCCAAAGGATTTGAGATTTATGATCGAGAATCTCACGTGTGCAGGTTGAAGAAGGCCCTCTATGGGCTAAAGCAAGCACCCTGAGCATGCTATGAGAGGATTGATAGCTACTTGATGAAGCTGGGATTCACTAGGGGTGACGCCGACCCTAAACTTTACTTTAAGGTTATAGATGACAAGCCTCTCATACTGGTGCTTTATGTTGTCGACCTCTTTCTATAACAGGTGCAGACCCTCTCATTCACGAATGTAAGAGGGAGCTGGCTTCTGAGTTCGAGATGAAAGACCTAGGACTGATGCATTACTTCCTAGGACTGGAAGTCTGGCAGAAACCAGGGGAGATTTTCCTATCTCAAGGAAAATATGTGGTGAAGATATTGGAAAAATTCGAGATGGTGGATTGCATGCCTGTAACTACCCCGATGGAGCTTGACTTCAAGAAGTTAAGCAGTAGTGCTGCTGGACTTGTTTTACGAAATGATACTGAGTATCGTCAACTCGTCGGAGCATTAATGTTCTTGGTGAACTCCAAGAGATATATGCTTTGCAGTCAACACATTGAGTCAACATATGGTTGAGCCTCACCACTTACATTGGATTGGTGCCAAGAACCTGCTAAGATATCTTCATGGCACAATCACTCATGGGTTGAGATACACTGCCAGAGATATGAGACTACTTGGGTATACCGATGCTGATTAGGCAGGCAGTGTGGTGGACCAAAAGAGCACTTCCAGGTGCTGTTTCTCGTAGGGATCTGCCTCGATATCCTGGATGAGCAGGAAGCAGAAGTCAGTGGCTTTGAGCATCACGGATGCAGAGTACATTGCTGCTAGCATGGCCTCCTGTGAGGCAATCTGGTCGCAAAAGCTCTTCAGTGAGCTGTTTGGATTTACATTGGATACCACTGTGATTCTATGTGACAAGCAAAGCGGGATCTGTTTATCAGAAAATCCTATATTTCATGATCGCTCCAAGCATATCGATATCAAGTACCACTATATTCGAGATATGGTGCAGTGAGGAGCAATAAGGCTCCAACATATCAGTACAGATGAACAGGTCACTGACATTTTGACAAAGCCCCTTGGAAAGGTCAAATTCCTGACTTTCGGAGAATGACGTGGGGTCGTTCAGAGGTCCTCTGATGAGGGTCGAGTATGATGTATTGAGATCTGGGAGCTCCAGGGGGGTGCGGGGTACTTCTTGGAGCAACATGAAACCACAGGGCGACTCATCATGTCTTGGTGGTGCACTATGTACAGGGTAAAGGTTCAACCTTCCCCTGTGACATCCCATGGCGATTGTGGAACAGGATGATTAGTTCTCCCGTGGGCCAGGATGATTTGTTCTCCGTGGTGACTGTGGAGCAAGATGATTAGTTCTCCTGTAGGCCGGGATGATTAGTTCTCCATGGCTTCCACTGGACAAGATGATTTGTTCTCCTGGGGACAGGATGATTAGTTCTCCTGTTGAGGCATCCTACCCATGCAATCTGGGACTCATGGGAAGTACCTCTCTTCTGATCAATGAGCAGGGAAATGAGGATAGCGAGCATAATAGTTCTATCGATGGACAAATTGTTGTATCTACCGTACTCCCTATGCTAAGATGACCTCCATTGATCTGGGACCA
>APFE030486364.1:0-20877 GCA_000404065.3 Pinus taeda
AGGTTCAACAAAATGTGTATTTTGATACCTTGTAATAAACAGATTACAGCTGAACAAACTGCAAAACTGTTCTTTGAACATGTATGGGTTCATTTTGGATTACCCACTTCCATTGTATTTGATCGAGACACTCGATTTGTGGGGAAGTATTGGTCAATTCTGTGGGAACTAATGGACACCAAACTGAAGAAAAGCACAACTTTTCATCCACAAATTGATGGCCAGACAGAAGTAGTTAACGGGAAAGTGATCCAGTTACTCAGAGGATATTGCAGCAAACATCCTAAGATTTGGGATGAACATTTATGTTATGTGCAGCATGCTTACAATAGAGCAAAACATTATTCTACACAACGATCTCCTTTTGAGACCTATTTTGTTTTCACACCAAGGTCTCCTTTGGATTTTGTCTTTGGTAAAGACACCACAGTTGAGGGACAGAGTGATGTGGACAGGGAAACTAGGTTCATTGAACAAATCCAAGAGATCCACCAAGCAGTACAGGAAAAGTTGGAAAAGAGCCAAGCCAAATACAAGGCAAGGCATGAAAAACATCGGATGGAGCATAGTTTCCAAGTTGGTGACCAAGTTTGGCTGTATATTAGCAAAGACAAGATGCAAGGTGAAGGTAAAAAGCTAAAGCCTATCAGGTATGGACCTTTTAGGATACTTGAGAAGATTGGTGAGAATGATTTTCGCCTTGATCTACCAGCTTACATGCACATCTACTCAGTCGTAAATGCAGATTGCTTGAGATTGTTTGAACCTTCACTAATTGAGGATCCCAAAGAGCAGCGTCAATTACCTTCTATTGATGACCTGCTACCTGAATATCTTAATGAATTGCAGGAAGACACAGTTCTGGACAGGAAGGTGAGGACGACGCGCAGAGGAGATGTTGAGTACCTCAAAATTGGGCTTAATGGTTCAAAGCCAAGCAGTGCAAAGTGGATAGAGATTAGACAAGCGAGACAATTATACCCTCACTTAGTCGATGCTTGAAAACCAACTTTTGGTGGTCCAAAAGCTTTTTTAGTGGGAAGGCTGTGATCCGAATGGGATCCATGAAGATTATCAAAGTGCCATGATTGTGTCAAATCAGGACAAACTTCAAAATTTATGAACAAAGAGCGATCAGGAAGACCTTTGGACAGTGGCAGTTTGCAGCCACCAAGGAACGATGAGGACCTCAGTCAAAGTGCATTGACCGAGGCCCATGGAGACCGCGCAGGAGGCAAAATTGGTAGTTAGGAAGCTTGGATCAGGAAATGGAGGCCATTTCTAATGCATGAAACCCCTCGAGAAGGAAAAATCCCGAAGCGCTTGGTTGCATGGGAAGCCGAGAAACCTTAGGGAAGGCGCTAAGGCGAAAGGCAGGTCCCGTGCTCCAAAACCGGCAGAATATCAAAGGCATCCTTGGGCGGTAAGCAGATTTGGCAGAAAACGAGCAATTCCATTCAACGCACGATGCGTGTCTAGCGGATGAAAGAGAAAACCGCCTCTCATCGCGTGCTAATGGTCGAGCAAGTCAATCGTGCGAAATGAGCGAACACTGTAGGATCTGGGGGCTCCAAATCTGATGGCGGAGATTTCACCTGATGGAGAAACTAGATTTGACAAGGGAATTAAGCCGTGACACATAAAGGTCTGAAGTTCAATTTGACCGCTGAGTTAGCAGATGAGTCGTTCCATAGTGTAACTGAAATACCGAAGTGTCGAGGAAGAGCTGGCGCAGTTTGTGAGAGGACAAGTGGCCACTCCCTGTGAGAAGTTGGCGATGACACAGAGGCAGGGAACTCCAAGTGAACAACAACAGGTGATCCGAAGGGGCGGAAGAGGAAGCGAACAGTCGAGGACAGCTTAGCTTTAAAGCCATGAACAGACAGAGAACATAACACGAAGACAGAGAAAGTGAGAGTGAAGAAAAGACAGTGAAGCAAGAAGCAGAAAATAGAGATTTGAGCTGACCTAAGGCAGCATCGAGCAAACAAAAAGCTTGAGAGGTTCAAGAAATCCCTGAGAGGATCTATCGAGAATTGAGTAACATATTGGAATCCTCCCATTAAAGACCAGAGAGGTCAAGACTTGGATAGGAAAAGAGTCTGTGCACTCTAGTGGCTTGGGGAATCCAAGAACCACCCTACCAAGCATTATCTGTTTCAAGAGACTCAAATTGAGCTCCTCATTGTAAAACTCTGCTTTAAAGACACAATAAAAGAAGGCCACCACTGAAAGCTGGACCAGAGATGTAGCCCTGGAGGATAGGGTGAACTCCTTATTAATTGTTGTGTTCTTGCACTGCTTACTGTGTTTCCCTTACTGTTTTTCTATTTTCCAGTGTCCGTGTATTTGCAATCTAATCGATTCGTTGCCTAAAATAACATAGACACACACCAGCACATGAGTCTGTAATACCTTCATTCAATAATTATTTAACTGAGATCACTCAGGACCGATTTTCAGATCACTAGGTGGAATTCCCATAAACAATTTATGGGTTATGGAGAAATCCTATGTTTTAACCTCGCCACAAAGTTTTGAGACTAGAACACCTCTAATGCTACAAAAACTAATAGTATATTGGACTCCTAATGATTGTTCATATTACTTACAATAACCCTAATGGATTAGGCATCTAAAAAGAATGACATTGTTATTAATTAGGTGCAACTATAGTAGCTTTCACATTCATATGTTGTATCCAAGTGGTAGTTGTTATTAATGAACCAAACTTTCCTACATAGGATATTATGGCAATTTGGTAGCAGATTTAGTAACACTTAATACTGCCTATATGAGATATCACTCTATGGTGTCACTAACATTAAACTCGTTAAAATAGGATGTAGAATAAAAGAAAAGAACCTTATTGCAGAGAGATTATCAACACTCTTGGATGTGAAGATCATGATTTCCAATGGTTTGAAGATTATAAATGTTACTCGAGACTTGTAACAGAGGAGAAAAACTCAAATAAAGTTTGGATTTTAGGAATAATGCAAGTTGGATGTATGCTTGTAGTATTAAATTTCAAAGAGTTGGTTTTCTGGTGTGCAGATAAATCTAATACGAAACAAAGATTGGTTCGACTTGAAGAAAGTGGTAGAAATTTTTTTATCGCTCTCTAAGTGTATCAAATAAATGTTGTGGCTTCCTACTCCAAGTAAAATTTTCAATTTCTTTGAGGCAAATGCTTTTTTAGATGTTTAAGGTAATGGAACTAACCTTCTCAGAATTTTTCTTAATAAACCACTTAATTATTCAACAAGTTATACTCAAATCAAGGCATGCTCACTTGTAAACCCATACAAATAATTTGCATGCTTATTTGTGAGAATTATCAACCAAGATTCCACTACTTTTATCCTAGAATACATCCTTAGTGTTCTACACTATTCTGTACATGAAGGTAGTGTCTTTAATTGGGCTAGTTTCATATCAAATGAGATTCCCTAACAATTGGGTAAATTTAAACAAACAAATAGGTTTTACATGATCTCTTCTTTGGTTTGTTCTCTAGTGTATTGTAATGTATCCAAGGACTTAACTCAATCACATAATATTGATTTAAACAAGGACATAATACTTTATGGTATCAATCATTGTGCAGGAATGAGGCTCCGATCCATTTTTATCATGTCCAAAACACTTTTCTTGTGGTGTTTAGAAAAACCATTAATGGATCTATTATAGATATGTTCCCAAAATAAGCTTAGGTTTTTTTCTTGGAAAATGAGGTTTTGAGTATTAAAAGGAATTATATTACATTATGTTATTTGGATTTCAAGGAAAACATTTTCTTCTCCCTTGTTATGTATGTGGTAATTTTTTCGTAGCAAAAATTTGCAGATAACATAACTTTTGGACTCAATTCTTTAATGAAAAAAGAAAAAAACTAGTTTATTTTGTTGCCCTTAAATATTGGATATACTAGTGTCAAACTTATATCTCACTTAGATGAATTTGCTTCTTATTTTGATTCTTATTATTTTAAGATGAAGGAAGTCCAAGCATATGAAAATTTTGACCTAGAGTGTGTTATCTTGACTCACATGCTTTCTCTTGGTTTTCAAAATTGACATCACCAACTATTATTTTTCTTCATTGTTTTCTCACTTTTTGTGTCCATTTTACCCTAAAATCCTATGACTCTAAACTTATGAACTCCTAACAAGTATACTGAGGTAATGGCTTTTTATTTTGTTGAATTCCTAAGTTTTATTAGATTTGGGTGGGTTGAAGCAATATTACTAACTATGGAATTTCAATCTATTTATGGTACCTCTAGAAGGATTATGGTACCAAGGGCTATCGTTCTATTGAAGCCCCGAAAATCGGGTCGACAACAAGAGGGATACTCACCCGGTCCGGACCTTGGTTGACAGCTCCTTATCCGTTTGGTATAGTGAGTCCGACTGGGGATAATGGGACCAGTTTCCCAATCTAAGGGTGTGCGTGTGTAGAATTGGATGTTGCTGATCTAAAGTTCATATCTGAGCTACTTTAATCTAACTCTATGCTATTGTAATCTAATAAAAACAGCACATCTAATCTATGCTAACCCGGGGTGTAATTCTTCTATTACGCGATCTAAAGAGATTTCAAATAATAGCTGGTAATAAAGATCATTCAGCAATTATAAGAATATAAATCAGTTAAGATGAATCACTTTGCATAAAAAGTTAAGCAAAACAGTTGTGAACAACATATCGCATAATAAGTTATTCACACATTAAACATAAATAAATGGCTCCACCGTACAAAAGTGCCAAATGGTAACACAAACATTCATGTAATAACATATAAACAACTAAAAACTGTATATTGCTTTAAGAATATAAGCATAAATGATCAAGAGATAAAAGTACCATTTATGACTGGTCCTACTCATAAGCTTCAAGCAACAATGATTTATCTTTCCTTGTTCTAATATCTACTAAGAGTATAGAAGTGCAACATCAGTAGCAGATATCAAATGCAAACATCAATAAACCTCGATCCTTCCATTCATCAAAACCTCCTCTGAGGGTGCAAAAGTGCAACTTCTGAGGATAAGTTTTTGACAAATTTCTAGACCCTTCTCTAAATGCATGAGAAGGGTTTAAATACTACTAACTAAATATGATAATAAGTTATTTACAAAAAATTAGGATGCGGTTTCCAAATGACCGCCCTTTTTCTAATCTAATTTTTTAAGCAAAAAATAAGAGTCCAAATTAAGCTATTTCTGTATTTGGTCTTTAAAGCTGCATGTGTTCAACATTTGTTTAAGGAGAGTCGGTTGGCTAACTTCTGCTTTGAGCTGTGCTGAAAAAATGGAATCAACAAGTGCTGGCACCACCTTTTTAGCCGTATTTGTGATACATTTCACGGTCATCCATTGACTATTCGGTTTTACCAAATATGTCCAGTAACATTCCCAATTTAATCCTTTTAGTACTTGGATTTCCTTTTCTTTTTCCCGTGCTTTCTGCTTCCAATCCTCCTCTAATTTTGATTTTTTTGGCAAATACCCCAGAACAGTTTCTGCGATTAGATTTGCTCTGTGTAAATTTTCATTTATACAGTCGATGAGAATGCTTGCTGTTGTAGCTGCTGTACCTGTTGCCTTTTCTGCTTCTTTGATTTGATCATCCCACTTACTAAAGAGCAACTCTTTATGATTCTCGTTTATCCTGGGTGCGCCTGCCTCTTCATTCTTATTTTGGTCATTCCCAGATCTTTTAGAATGTTCAGATGTTTCTTGCGCGGACTTAGATTTAGATCCGGAACTGCTTGAACTCCCACTGAGGCTGATGCTTGGAGTTGGCTCTCTGGTAGGTAATCGCAGCTTTTCTAAAGGGATAGTAGCCAATCTTTTTTCTTTGTATATCGTGAACTTTTGAAGGTCTTCTGGAGATAATTGCGATTGGGCTTCCTGCAAAATTTCTTGGAGTGAGCTTTTATTTTGGAACAAGTCATCAAATAAATCCTTTTTGCCAAAGAATACTTTCACTTTGACCATAGTTGTGAAATTCTGAGCAATTTCATTTAGGTCAAATGGTCTTGCCGGGATTTTAAATAACTGGAGACATGTTATATTCTGTATTTCTACGAATGCATGACCTACATCGAACAGTGAAAAGGCCCCACAAGCCACAGGAAACTGTGGCCATATGGCCTTCTTCTTGTCCTTTAAATCTTTTGTTAGGCCGCCTTCTGAACAGGTTTGATAAGCAATTTCTCGAGGCATAAGTTTATAGGGGATATATAAAGGTAGAACATGAGGGGGGACAGTTCTTCCAAAAACTCTAATATAAGTGAATAATTCCTCCCCGAACCATCTTGCGATGGGGATGATATCTATCTGTGCCTTGGGTGAGCACCTTGGGGGGTCTTTATCATATATCATTCTATACAAGGGTAGGATAAGCCCGTGACAAATTTGGTAAAAATGTGGAACGAACTGGGAGTCCCATAATATCTTATGATAGACATGAATGGGTAATGGGTCCTGAGTCGTCCATTTCCAACCCAAAACAGGAAATTTAGACACATAACAAATAGAGTCCATAACATATGCGGATAGGAAAAAAGGGGGATAGATCCTTTGAGACATGGATCTTTTAGACCGGTAATTGAGAATAGCCGTGACCAGATTATCAGAAAAGACCTTGGCCCAATCTATAATTACGGCATTTGTAGCAGCATCTATTAATGGCAACCATTCAGATGAAAACTTATTGATATCTGGCTTCCCAAACAATCTACAAAGCATGGCTGCAGCAAAACAATATGGGGAGGTGAGGGAACTAGTGCTGTACATACCGCTTTTGTCTTTCTTGAGAGGTTCATCTTTTCTGGACCAATCCTTGGTGGTCTCTGATAGGTCCGGGTTTTCTGCCACGAATTTCTCAATGAATTGCGTGTTGTAAGCTGCCTGCGGCTCAGGAAGATGGTACATGAGGTTTAAATCTTGTACAACGAACGATTCGATGAGCCCTTGTCCTTGAATCTTGAACTTTCTGTCCTTCATTTTTGCATTATCAAGTATCCACTTGATCATGTCCGTATATGGGAGAATTTTGGGTCTTGCTGCTATCCTATGTAGGAATGAGCAAGCTAATTCTTCTAGGGATGCCTCGGAAGATCCTTGTGAATCTGAGCCAGCGGTAACCTTCATTATTCTGGGGTTTTCTTCTTCAAGAAGTCTATACATGCCTTCCCATGTTGATATCCCTGCGTCTCTGTTACACACTGTGTCTGTGTATAATGGTGCCATCCCCTTCACCTCGGAGCTCTGAGCTTTATTTTTCTTTCCCATTTCTTCCGGCGTATTGCCTTGTATAGTGCTCTGCTCTCTGTTCCTGCAGTTCACAAGTGAAATGGAAATGATTGATCAAGAAAGGTGATGGGAGAGTTTTAAATGCAATAGATACATCAAATATGCCACCTTACGTGAAGAAATTCTTCGAAAAGCACGCGTCCATGTTTAATTAATAACTGGCAACTAATGCTTTATTAACATTTAAAGCGCATGATCTTGAGTCAGATTATAATAGGTGGCCTTTCTTGAATAGCATGCCCGAAAGATTCGTGATGGAGTGATTCTGCGTCGCGGCATCGCAGATCGCGACATCGCAATCATCGCATATCGCGATATCGCAATGTCACAGATCGCAGAAGTTTTATGTTCGCCAAATTTCGTTAGCCTATTCTCTGCGATATGCGATCTTGCGATCGGTGTTATCGCAGATCGGTAAATCTTGAAGTTTTTCTTATTAGCTCTTTCTTATTGCGATGCGATAGCCAAATGATGGGACTTTACTATCATTTTGCAATGCGACTTTCCTTTTTTGAGATTTTTTTCATCATAACTTAGGTTTTTAAAGTATTCAAAAGATCTTTCTAAGCTTACGATGGTGACCTTATTTTGGAGAAAAGAAACTCTTGCTTTTCCTAAAATTTTAACTAAGGGTCCCCATTCATTTAGTATTTTGGATAACACTTAAATGAAAAAGGGGGGGTTGTTGCTGGCCACAACACGTTCACATACACACAATTTCTCAAATGGAAATCCATCACATGGGTTTTAAAGGAACACTTGGAAGTGTAATGTACCTCCCTTGGTGTGATCCCAGACCTCTTTAAGCAAGTGCAATATTGAGCCAAAGTTATAAAGATGTTGCAATGTTCTTTGTTGTATAAAAATTATCCAATATAAGGTTGGCACATAACTATCTCTAAACATAATACATGGCTTTCCATGACATGATATATGTTACAAAATAATAGTTGGATATATAAGACTATCCATAACAATGTAACATATAAAACAATAAAGTGCAATTCATAAAACAAAGGCATACAAATATTATAAACCCAGGTCATCATCCTTCATTAGAAGAAGTTGCGTGGGAAGGATCCCGAGTTCTCAATCTTGGTGATGTTTGTTTCCCGCATCAAAGATGCATCTCTATAAGTGCAATCCAAGCATCCATACTAACCAGAGAGGATCACAAATTCTTTTGAACCTGTTGAATATCATTGAGATGGAAAGTTATCTCATTGTGGGTTTCTTGCTTTTCCTGGATGATTCTTCCTAGTATCATTTTAATTTGCTAGTATAGAGTGATAGAGTGGAGGTACTTATTCTTATGGACCCTAGTGTGTTTGATATATGGAACCCAATCATCAATGTTGGCCTAAATCTCATATTTCGAGTGGGTGTTCCTATCATAAACTATCCAAGCTTCAAGTAGCTAGATTTCATCTTGAATTTCCCTGGGGCTAGTTGCATGGTAGAAGTAAGCAATAATTTGGGCTTGTGAATGGGTGTGAGGCCTGCCAAAGAGGCCAAACCACCTAAGCCCCATATTGGTCACTTTCATTTCCAAGGAATGATGCTAATGAGGGACGTAAAACCAACTAGAGATACCCAAGGAGACAAAAGTTCGGGGTATTGAAACCAAGGTGAGAACAAGACACAACGTGCAGGGTGAGGAACTTCAGGGGCATGGGTGCTACACACCAGAAGATTCATAGGGGATTGGTCTAGAAATGATAAGGTGCTAGGAAGTCCTTCTTGGGCAGGAAGAGGGCCAGACCACCTCTCCCC
Source organism: Pinus taeda (assembly GCA_000404065.3). NCBI lineage: Eukaryota > Viridiplantae > Streptophyta > Pinopsida > Pinales > Pinaceae > Pinus > Pinus taeda. Next base: position 9,098 of record APFE030486364.1, read on the forward strand.
TAGATACCATTTTTAGCCTCAACCAAAACATCTTGGACCAAACAAACCATAGTAACGAGACTGTAACTAAAAAACCATCTATAAGAAGTTAAAACAAAAAGAAATACCAATGTATTTAGGGGAGATGAGCTCTCGAATGCCCCAGAAGAATTTTGGTACAAATCCTCCCACTAGGAGACACATGAACTAATTGCATGTAAATCCACGAACAATTGGAAATTGAATAGAGTCCAACTTAAGATATGGAGTGAGTGATGAAAGGCCAGACTAGGAGGGCCTAGATCTTCCATAATGGTTAAATCACAAGAGCAAATGCCACAAAGGAAAATCCCCACAAGCAACTCAATAACATAGTGGTGGTACCATGTATCTGCAACTCGCCCCCAATGATTCCAAGAAGTCTAGGAGTTCTAGGAGGGTTTCATATTAATGCTTGGAATTGTCTTTACTCGTTGGTGTGTGCGATTGCATGTGAGTGGTTGGACACGCCATCCCTTTCTTTAATGCATGGGGTGACGATAGGGTGGTAAGTATACTCCCCTCCCTCCCAGGCACACATTTCAACACCCCCATTAGAGCGTTTTTCTTTTTATATTGTTTATTATTAATAATATAATTTAGTTGACATAAAATCTAAATTACGTTTTTAAAATTATATAACTAAAATATATTGAGTTATATTATTTATCAATGTAAATTCATCTTAACTGCAAATTAGAGTGATCAAATATCTCAAGAGGTTAACCTTTTTTTAAGTACAAAACTTGAGAAAAAAAATTGCACCTAGAGAGATTTGATTTGTCTAGGTGCTTGAAGTTAAGATGGGTGTTTGGTAATTTAATTGGTGTTAAATTAATTAAATGAATTATCAACCAGGGCTAGTAAACTGATGAAATGTATGTGCATTGTCTGTGTTAGGAGCCCTTATCACTCAAACAATTCCTAAATTAAATTGAGGTACTGAAATGCACATGTTTTCTTTAACAGCTACGAAAGTAAATATGAAATCAAAACTATTTATCTTGCTTAAAAGAAAGATCAAAGTCTTCTTGAAATAAACATCACACTTGCTTCACTCTTGCTTGAAATGAAATCACACACACACTTTCTCGAAAGAAAATATCACACTTTCTTGAAATTAAATCACACACACACACTTGCTTGAAAGAAAAATTGATAATGAAACTAGATCTAAATTACTTCGATAGAAAGATAAATTAACTCTATACTTAAATTGAAATCTTATTCACATAACTATATCTCAAAACCACATTGCAAATCTATATTAATCCACACCCTGTTATACTACTTTCATGTGCATAAGAGATCTCGACTTTACTCATTCTTCCTACAAAAAAATGATTAAAGAAATCCCACCTTAAAAGAAATCCTAAACATTCATTCAAATCCAGAACTTAAGCAGTTAGATAAACTAATGAAATATTATAGATGATACAGAATTAAAATTCTAATTGTAAATAGTAAAACCTTACAACTCAAGGGGGGCCTCCTGCAAGAAGTAGGTGAAAACACAATTCCTTCAGAAGATTATATATGCATGGATAAATCACAAAAAAAAGGATGAAATGAAACAGAGTTTGTAATTGCAAAAACAAAGTTTGAAAAACAATATCCAAGTCTGTGACTCTCATGTCGAGAGGCAAACTTATAATCTCTTACGAATAACTGTTTTAGAGTATTACGACCCTACCCTACTAGACAATGACTAAAATTAACATGAAGAGATAACATAACATGATTTCCTCATGATGATCTATTAGCGAAGAAAATCATGAGGCTGAATATATGCATTCACTAATTCCTCGCTCGTCTAGTTTGCCTCCTCGGTGGTTGAATTTCGCTTTGACTGAGCTTCTACAATGTCTTCCTTACCGATCCAGGTTATGAAGATAGGTACAAATCATTGTGCCAACTATTTTTCACCTAGCCATATGTCTCGTTCCTCCGCTGGAGTTTTGAAACCTGTCAAACCTTCGATTTTGCTGCATAAACAATCATTAGTTTCATGATTGGTGCAATTCAGTAGCTCATGCAACTATTAAGTTAAATAATAAATAAAAATGACACTTATGAAACAAAAGATGATTAGATACCTGCTATGCCATAAACCTTGTAAACTGATTCCCAATTTAGAGTTATTAGAGTAAAAAATAAGAAGGATGGAGTGTAAGAAGGTGGTCAAAAAGAGGCAATTTTGGGGTTTAACATTCCCCCACACAGAAGACAAAGCATGTCCTCATGTAAAATTTCAAAATTTGTGATCTTTCTCTATCATTGAGCATCTTTAGAAGCTTGAGCAAGGACATCTAAGTTAGTCCTTTTTGTTTTTTCTGATACTGACTACTGCCATCCTTGGTTTCTTCATTAAGATTCTATTTTGCAAGATTGTGACCTTTTCCTTAAGAAATTGGTTTTTGGTTTTCAATTTCTTATTTTTCTCATACCATAAACCAAGATGTAATAGGATGTTGTCATTTTGAGTTCTATGGATTTCATTTTGTGCCTTTACTGTTTCATTTTCCTGCTTCAAATGTCTATTTAGTGCCTCCAATTCATAGATTTCCTCTTTGAGAGTGTTTACAATATGGAGTTCTTCTAGAGGATCGAAATGAATAATTTCTTCCTGGTTTGAGGATGATTAAACAGTCTTTCCCATAACTCTTTTTTCCAGAGACTCTATGTAGTTGTATATTTCTTGCTAGACAAGATCAATTTCTAGAGTTCTCCTAGATGGACTGGAAATTGGTGATGGAACTCTCGATTCCTATTCTTCTTCTAAATTGATAAGTTCTGGAGAATGCTGAGACTGTGCATGTATTGAATTATTAAGCGTTGCACTTCTTCTGACAGTTGATGGTGGTCTTTTAGTGGTTTGGGAGTTCTTTTTAATTTCTTCTTGCTCTGTTTCTTCTTTCAATGAACTTTCCCTTTTATTGCTGGTTATCTTTCTTCTAACATTCTTATGCTTAAGAGTTTTGAACACATTTATAAGAGGGGTTTCATCATCAGAGTACTGATCTTTCTATATTTCTTATGCAGGTGAATTTTCTTTAGGGTTTGAGGGAAATTTTCTTCTACTCTTCTAGGTCTTATTACTAGATTCTTCTAGTTCAACTTATTTGAAATAATTTCTAATTAGAAAATCCTCCCAATTATCCCCTTTTCTTTTCAAATGGGCTTCAATTAGAATTTTCACTAACCCATGATGATACATAGAATTATCCATGGACTGTATCTTCCTCTAAATATTTCCAACCATTTTTCTCAAACTATTAATTAGGAAGTAAGGTAGGTTGATTTCAATACCCTCAAGAAGATTCATCATCAAGTGAACATGGTAAAATAACATATTTTCAAACCTACCCTCACAAGTTATGAATGTTTGAATAATTAACAACAAATTCCTCCATTTATTCTTTAATGTTGTGACCAAAATTCCCTTCTTAAAGACAAAGATATCCATACTTGGATTTTTAAGGAATATTTCCCAATCTTTCTCTTTGATCTTTCAGTTTTTCAACCAACTTTCTCCGATTCTTGGCAATTCGATAGCTTCTGCTACGAATGACTCTGTAAAAACTAATTTCACATCCCCAATCTCTGCTTGTATGCCATCATATTCTTGAGCAAAGGATTTTGTCACTTATTTCTCGTGTCCATCAATTTTTTCCACAAATTCTAGCCACTGCGCTTGCTGCAACTGTTGTTTGACCTGTGGGTATCCTTTAAGGAATTTAGCCCCATTTGGCTCTGAGCGTACAATGACTCCCATGTTGGAGAAGACTTAGCCCCCAATTCCTCTTTTGATAGGGTTATTGAAGAAATTTAGTCATGGAATGGGTCAGAGAGACAAAATTTAGGTAAGGGGTAGTTTCGGCAATGAAACATGGTTGAGTGAAATGGATATGATGCAAGCACTGTGCATGAAGTGGAATGATATACAGAGAGAAGGGAGTGAATTTAATTAATAGAAAGGTCTCATATTAGAGTTATATATTTTGAAAAGATATTTTCTTTAAGATCAAATTCGTGTGAGTAATGAGAGTAATCATTATTTAGAATGATAGTAGCAACGGTCATTCATCTTTTTATTTCATAATTCAATTTTTTACCTTTATTATCTAACTAATATCTACATACCTTATATATTTTCCTTACTGATTTTTGACTTGTCTTTTTGTAGGTTAAATTCAGCTTCTATAGCTGTAATCTTCATTGAATTTTCTTTAGCTATGATCTTCTTGCCTTGGTCACAATCTGCCAAGTCAGTCGCAGAATTCTATCAGAGTTGCAAATTGTTGACAATTATGTAGCTACATTATTTTTCAAAAGAGAAAAGAGGAATAAAAAGAAAATGGGACTAGAATAGGGATTTGAAAAGAAAATCTAAGTTGCCAAGGATTCTTGGTTTTCAACTTGGATTTTCTGTATAAACATGGCAACAATGATGGTTTTCATGTTTAAACATTTTTTTATTCATTTTTTAAATTTTATTCAAATTTTTTATTTTATTTTTATTTTGAAAAAGAAAGTAGAAGGATAAGTTCGAGAGGGAGAAGAATCTTTCTTAACCAACTTCAAATCAAGATTATCTTGCATATTTCTTATGAATTATTCTCTTGTTAATGGTTTATGATATATTCGTAATCTATGACCATTTATAAGGAAAGTTACTTTTTCTTCATCAATGGTTTTGATTCTGTCTGCTCCATTATCAAAGACAATTTCAATCTCATAAGAACCAAGCCAATGAGTTTGAAATTTTCCTTGAAAATCTTTGAATCAAAAAGCAATGCCTAATCACTAGGATGATTTTTTCTTTCTTTGATAAACTTATCATGCCATCTGGATCTTTTCTATCGGACTATATTGGTTCTATGAATAACATCTTGTCGTATCTCATAGAGTTCATTCAATTGTGCCATTATTTGTCTTTGGGCTTCTAATAGATCAAGACCCAACTTGACCATTGTTTTAAAAGTCTTTATCTGGAACTCAATAGGAAACATGACTTGCTTTTCATAAACAAGTTCATAAGGAGTGTGTCCTGTTGCATTTCTCCATGTGGTATGATATGCCCATAAATATTTTGGAATATTTTTTCCCAATCGCTTCTATGCAGATGCACAGTCTTGGTAAGAATTGCTTCAATTACTTTATTGGTAGATTCAACTTGTCCATTGGCTTGTGGATGATATGGAGTTGACTCCAATGTTTGATTTTGTACTCCTCCATTATCTTCTGTACCAACTTGGATGTAAATTGAGTGCCTTGATTTGTCACAATTTCCAATGGGACACCTAAACTAGTAAAAATATCCTCAAAAAGAAATGAAACTACAACATTTTCAGTAGCTAAAGGAAGTGCTTTAGCTTTTACCCATTTTGTGACATAATCTATATGAACAAGAATATACCTTTTTTGTCTTGACGATGGATTGATTGGACCAACAAAATCCAAAGCCCATTTCTCAAAAGGTTCAATAAGTACCTGAGGTTGTAGAGGCATTTCATCCGAAGGAACATGTTTCCCATTTCTTTGACAACCGTCACATCTCTTAACATATTCCTTGGCATCCTTAAAAGAGAAGGCCAATATTATCCGAAGAGAAGGACTTTATATATAGTTCTTTTATCAACGAAATGTCCTCCACATGCTGGATCATGAAAAGATTTTAATATATCTGGTACTTCACCCTCTCTAACACATCTTCGAATGATTAAGTCAGGTCTTGTTTTGTAAAATTATTCATTTATCCATGAATAAGATGCACTGGTTTGGATAACCTTTCTTTTCTCTTGAGGAGACAAGTATGATGGTAACTTCCCTGTAGCCAAATAATTAGAAATATCTTCAAACCAAGGAGATTTAATAGATACTGCAAAAAGATATTCATCAGGAAAATTATCTTCTACAAGAACATCATTATTATCATTTTGGATTCTAGATAGAAAATCAACAACTGTATTTTGTTTTCCAGGTCTATCCAAAATAGTAATATTGAATTCTAGTAATAACAATAGCCATCTTGTAATTATGCCATTAGTCATTGATTTATTCATTAAATATCTAATTGTAGAATGATCTGTGTGAATGAAGGTTTCATAACTGGTGATATAATGTTTGATTTTATTGATGGCATGTACAACAATAAAAACTCCTTTTTTGTTACTATGTAATTTAACTCTACAGGAGTGAAATTTTTGCTTGTGTAGTAAATGGCATAAGGAGTTAAATATTTTTGCGCTAATACAACTCCTAAAGCTATATTTGAGGCATCAGTCGAAATGTGAAAATGTAGTTTCCAATTTGGTCCTCTTAAAATGGGTGCTTCAGAAATATTTTCTTTCAATGTTCCAAAAGCATTTTGGTAGTCATAATTCCAAATAAATTCACAATCTTTTGTAAGAAATTTGAAAAGTGGAGAGGCTACCTTTGTAAAGTTTTCTATAAATATTCTATAATAGTCAGTAAAACCAATAAAACTTCTAACATCTCTTTGACAAGTTGGAATTGATAATTTAGAAATGACTTCTACCTTATATGCACCCACTTTAATTCCATTTCCTAAAATATGGTGGCCTAAAAAAATTCCCTCAGTGAACATCATAAAACATTTTTCATGGCTTAATGAGAGATTTGCTTCTTTACATCTAATGATAACTTTTTCCAAAATTTTAAGAACTTCCTCAAAAGACTTTCCATAGAGAGTAAAATCATCCATGTAAACTTCCACATAATCATGAATTAGATCAGAAAAAATGCCTAAAACTGTCCTTTGGAATGTTGTAGGTGCATTACATAGCCCAAAAGGAAGTACTCGGTAAACATAAGTTCCCCATGGACAGGTAAAAGTTGATTTATCTTGATATTCTGGAGCTACTTGAATATGGTTATATCCCCTAAAACCATCCAAGAATGAAGAATACCTTTTCCTTTCCAATGTATCTAGGACTTGATCTATAAAAGGAAGTGGAAAATGACCTTTTAAAGTAGCTTTATTCAATTTTGTATAATCAATGCATACTCTCCATTTTCCATTATTTTTTGGAAAAATTACCAATGGTGAAACCCATTGGCTGTTTGATATTGGATAAATGAAATTCACATTTAACAATTTTTATAATTCCTCTTTAACAATTTCCCTTAGATTTGGATTCATTCTCCTTTGGGGTTCTCGGATTGGTCTGGAATTTTCTTCAATATAGATATGGCGCATACAAGTGTTAGGATAAATTCCTTTCATATCAATGTATTCCCATGCATAAGCATAGGAATGGTCTTGTAACATCTTTATTCATTCCTTCTTTTGAGATTCTTCCAGATTATCATTAATATTCAAAGTTTTCCCTGGAAAAATTTGTATTAAAGAATTTCAAAATTTCTCCATAGAATGTAAAGCCATTTGATGAGATGATAGGTATTCAATATTACATTGTTCCTGAAAACTTTGATTTTGTTCGTAATATGAGGAAGATTCACTATTTTCCATTAAATTCAAAATTTGATCTTCTTCATCTATTTGTGAAGTAGCAAAAATTGGTCATATATCAAAGTTTTCATTATCATCTTCTGTCCATGCTTCACTTTATACTTCTATCATTGTTTTTGCAGGAGGATATAATATGAATTTCTTTGTCGAACTTCCATCAAAGATAAACATATCACCATATCCACGACTTATAAAAGCAACAACTGTAGCTAACCATTGTCTTCCTAGAATCAATGGGTGTCCTCCTAGATTATTCTTGGGTGTCAAGATCATGAAGTCAACAAGATATTCTTAAGAATATAAGGATACAAATACATCTTATAACACACCATCAGGTTTAATAATAGATCTATCTTCTAATTGCAATAATGTAGGTGTATATTGAATATTAGGAAGTTTCAATTGATTCATAGTTTGTTTACTCATGATATTTCTGGCTGCTCCTAAATCAATCAATGTATTTGGAATCTCAACACTATTAATGTGTGTTTTCACAATGGGACTTCTTGGATCTAGATATTTTTGAACTGCTGTATTTCCCATCATGATATCTGCAATTTTTCCAATTAACTGGATTCTTTTAACTTCTTTCCTTTTTCTTCTCGGTTTTTTAATATTTAACTCCCTGATTGTCTTTGCAAATATTGGTATTTATTTGATAGCTTGTAACAAAGGAATTTTTATACAAACATTCTTCATTTCATCTATCATATCATAATAAGGCAACACAATATGTTTTCTAGCCCTTTGTCAATTTTCAGTCTTTTAGGAAAAGGTGGATTTTGAATAGAAACTAAAGGTTATTCTATAATGGGAGTTGAGTTGATTGGAGTATCATCAGAATGTACAAGGATGGTTTGTTTTTGAGAATTTTCCTCTTGATGAGAAGATGTCTTTTTCTCATAGAGGTCATCTTTTTCATACTCCTGGATAACAATAGATGGTGACTTGTTTTCCAATACTCTAATAGATCTAAGTTGGACATTGTTTAGATCTAATGGAGTTATCATGTAAGTTTGGAAATTATGTCCTTCCATGTTGTAAATAGGTTGTGAATTTTTATTATTTGGATTTGGAAGTGGTTGAGAAAGCAGTTGATTTGACTTTTGTGGAAATGGTAGTGAAAGTTGTGGGTTTAGATTTTGAGTTTGAGAGGGTTCAATAGGCTGAGGAAAATATTGTGGTGGAAAAAAAGGGTAAGGTTGTTGAAATTGAGGATATTGAGGGTACTTACCATAAGGATTTTTCCATCCTTGTGCCTAAGGTTGAGGCCAAGGTTGCAAAGGCATGGGTGTAGTCCAATTACTTTGTGATGGTTGTGCATAGGTTTGAGTGTTGAAACCTTGGGTCATATTCGATTGTGGATTTTGCCATGGCCTCTTGGCAACAAAACAAAGAGGTTCTACTTGATTCTATATTACTTCCTCTTTATAAACAACTTTTAAGATCCGGTATTGAAGGAAATTCCTTTGTATCGTGATTTTATGCACATATAACACATGTTTCCACACTTTTTAAGTCAAGAGGGAACTCTCTCAAGGCATTCTTCTTTCTACATTTTGGACAAAAGATAGATAATGCAACATTTTCAACCTTTTGCTTGTTTTGTACTTTAAGGGTATCTATTCTTTCACTAAAATTCCCAGAAATATATGTTTTAAAGTTGTCAAGCAAATTGCCTATTTCAGCCCTACTTACTATCCCAACTGCAGATTTATTAATCCTAGACTTAACAAGATCTCTTGGATTTTTCCTAATTCTTTCCTTTCCTCTTGAAATGTGTATGCATAACTCACAAATATCTCCAAATGATAACTAATAGATATCTCCTTTACCCATCAAATTGAGAAGATCTATCCACTCATCTCTGATAGACTTTAGTAAGAGCACTTTCAAAGTTTCTTCGTTTAGATTATGTATTTTAGCCCTTTTTACATTATAAGAAAATATTTCAATGAAATATTCAAGATTTTCATCTTCTTTTTGCATCATTTTAAATAATTCATCTTTAAGGTTATGGGGCATACAATAATCCTTGTATTTTTCTAAGAATGCACTTTTCATTTGTTCCCATGTTCTTATAGAATGTAATCCTAGCCCATAAACCATTTTAATGTTGCATCCTTAAGAGTGGCTAGAAACAATTTCAACTTTTGAGTATCAAGCAAGTAGTCATTGGATCTACACAAGACTTCAAAATCAAAGAGAAATGTTTCAGTATCCTCATTTCTTAATCCATGAAAATTAGGAAGGATGGAGGGTGAGATATTTTTCATTGTGATTGTGGTATCTTCATTGAAGATGGGAAATCCAAAAGGTTCTGGATCTCCTCTACCACCTCCTCTTCCTCTTCCTCCACCTCTTCCACCTCCTCTATTTCCTCCTCTTCCACCTCCAATCCTAGGTTGTGCACCATTCACATTATGTACTTCTCGTTCCCCTTCTCTTGCCATTGTAGATTCCTGGGAACTAATGTAAGGTTCCAAAATTGGATTTTCTAGTTCCTCCTCTAGCTCCTCTGGTTCTTCTATCAATGAAATATTAAAATAGGTTTCTTCTTCTTCCTCTCCACTAGGGATTTATAGTTCTTGTCCTATAATTTGTTCTCCGGTTGAAGATGGTAAAATTACTCTTTCAGTTGGGGATGTAGGATCTTCTTCTTCTACTACAACTTCAGTAGAGGAAGTTGGTGAACCTTTAGGTTGGATTTTAGATCTAAGTGCCTCAGGAAGTCTATGTTTTCCTGCAATTAATGGAATATGAGTTTGGGTGGATGGTGTGACACTACAATGTCGTGGTGGGGTGAGTGATGATGTTGGAATCAAACTCCTACCTCTACTTACAAATCTACCTCTAGAATCTCTTTCCCTATGCATATCATTTTTATTTTTTACTTTCTTTTTTTTAATTAAAAGAAAAAGAAAAAGAATCCTATATACACTTCCTCGACAATGACGCCAAAATGTCTGGTAATTTAATTGGTGTTAAATTACTTACATGAATTATCAACTAGTAAACTGATGGAATGTATGTGCAATGTCTATGCTAGGAGTCCTTATCACTCAAACAATTCCTAAATTAAATTAAGGTACTAAAATGCACATGTTTTCTTTAACAACTATGAAAGTGAATATGAAATCAAAATTGGATACGGGAAGGGCGGAGCTCTAAAAACTAATCTAGGGTTGGCGTTAGGGTTCTGAAGTTGGGCACCATGGAAGGACGCACGGGGGGGAGTGCTTCTCCCTCCTACAGTCAAATAGTGAAGGACAGAAGCAAGGACGCTGGAAAGCATTGTTTAAATAAACCTTTGGAAAGGGCAATAGAGGCAATTAACATGGAAAAACCTGGAAAAAACAGACACCAAGAACAGGAAGGGGATCAGCAGGAAGCTAGTAAGGAAAAGAGAACAGGGGGTAGCAGTCAGAAAAATGCTTCTATGAGTACAACTGGGGTCTGCAAACCCAAGTCAGACATCATTCCCCGGGTTAAGCGACCTTGCACTACAAGTGCACAGAGATCACATGACGGAACATGTGGTTATATGCAAATTCATGGGGATATGGCCGATGGAGAGGGCGCTGCATGTATGGATAAGGAGCCACTGGAAACCAAAGGGGGAAATAAACCTTCATCTAGGATCTAAGGGCTTCTTCATGGTAGTGTTCACAAGCCTAGAGGATAAAGACAAAGTTTTTGAAGGAGGACCATATTTCTACGCAGCTGCAGGCCTCTACATGTGGCCATGGATGATGAAATTTGTCCCAGAATGTGAAACATTCACATTGGTTCCGGTATGGATTAGACTATACTCCCTTCCTCTGGATTATTGGCTACCGAAATCTCTAAAAACAATAGGCAACAAGTTGGGGCATTTTCTAAAGATTTCAGAAGCAACTCTGAAAGGTAAATATACCTCCTCCACCCAGATATGTGTGGAAATGGACCTATCTAGGGCACTCCGGAAGCAATAATTGTTATGAAACCAGCTCAAGAAAAGATAGTAAAGATAGATCAACGCCTTAGAATTCAGCCTCTTTGAGGGGGCAACCTCCTTTACATTACATAAATGAACAATTCTTCGATGATTGAAATGATAAAACCTCCTTTCTATATATAGGAGTCTAAGGAGTCACAATATAACCCAACCGACCTAACAATAATAATATAAAGCCACAAAAATAACAATAGAGGATTCTATGGGGCACAGTAATAACAATATGGGAACAATAGGGGCACAACAATATTAATAAGGGGTACAACTACA
>APFE030486368.1:4866-24517 GCA_000404065.3 Pinus taeda
AACATGAGTTAAAATTATTAATATAATAATAACATGAATTAAAATTGTTAATACAGTAATAACATGAATTAAAATTATTAATATAGTAATAACATAAATTTCACTACTTGAACCTTATAATTTTCTCTTAAATATGATGTGATGGATGGTGGCTGATATCCATAAAGTGCCATAAATGGGGTGATTTTTGTTGTTGTATGGAAGGAAGTGTTTTACCACCATTCAGCCAGAGGCAACCATTTGACCCAATTGTGTCTGTTTATCAGATACAAGGCAATGAAGATATCCTTCCAAACATTTGTTTACTATCTCAGTTTTCCCATTATATTGAGGATTATAAGATGAGCTATGAGCCAACTGAGTACCAAGATAAGAAAATAATTATGTCCAAAAATTTCCAATGAAAATGGGATCTCTATCACTTACAATAATCTTTGGATTTCCATGTAGATTTTGAATTTTTTCCATAAATGCAGTAGAAACTGTACTGGCTTTAAATGGATGTGATAATTCACAAAAGTGTGCATACTTGGTAAGTCTGTCAACTAGCATCATGATGACACTCTTTCCCTCAAACTTGCGTAAACCTGTGATAAAATCCATTGAAACCTCCTCCCAACGTTGGCTTGGAGTGGATAAAGGTTGTAATAGACCGGGGGTCTTAATTGTTTCAACTTTATTTTTTGGAAAACCAAACATCCCACCAAAAAAATTTTAATATCCGATTTAAGGCCATCCCAAAAAAATTCCTTCTTAACCCTGTGATAAGTTTTTAAAAATCTTGAGTACCCTCCTAAGGGAGAAGTGTGCAACTCCATAAGAATCTTTTGTTTGAGTTGGGAATTCTTACAAAGGTATAAGTGATCTTTGTACCATAACAAATCATTTTTCTAGCTAAATGTATAAGATGTACTAGAATCTTGTTCTAACTTTCGAATAAGTGCCCACGCTTCTTCATCATTCTTCCATTCCTCCATTGATTCATTTATCTAATCTAGTTGGATAATATAAATGGTGCACAACAATGCTTCCACATCCTCATCCTTTCTTGAGAGTGCATCTGCCACCACATTTTCTTCCCTTTTTTGTAGATGATTTCAAAGTCATAACCCAACATCTTTGTGACCCACTTTTGTTGCTCTTCAGAGGATAATCTTTGTTCTAAAAAGTATTTAAGGCTATCATGATCCGTTTTTACCTTGAAGTGTCTTCCCATTAGGTAGGGTCACCATTTCTTAAGTGCATGGAGTATTGCCAACATTTCCTTCTCATAAATAGCTTTGTGTAAAAACTTTCCCTTGATTGGGTGACTTTCAAAAGCAATGGGTCTTTCATCTTGCATTAAAACAACACCAATTCCATTTCCTGAAGCATCACATTCCACAATAAAGGTTTTTGTGAAGTCTGGTGTAGCTAGGACCGGTGCTTGGCACATTGCCTCTTTAAGATGTTCAAAGGCCTTTGTTGCTTCCGGAGTCCATGAAAATGCATCTTTCTTCAATAATGTTGTTAGAGGTGCTGCTATCTCCCATAATTCTTAACAAACTTGCAATAATACCCTGTCAACCCGAGAAATCCTCGCAGATGCTTTATGGATGTGGGGATTTTCCATTTCTTAATGGCTTTAATTTTGCTAGGGTCTACCTTAACTCCTTCATGAGATACAATATGACTGAGATATTCCATCTCTTGTACTCCAAAGAAACATTTGGATCTTTTTGCATATAATTGTTTCTCCTCCAATAGTTTTAGCACCCTATCAACATGTTGAACATGATCTTTCCAAGGCGTTGTAGATTAGTATATCATCAAAAAATACTAACACAAATTTTCTAAGGAAGGGTTTGAAAATGGAATTCATCTAACCTTGAAATTTAGAAGGTGCATTGGTAAGGCCAAAAGGCATGACCAAAAATTCATAATGACCCTCATGAGTTCTAAATGTTGTTTTTAGAATGTCTTGAGTCTTCATTGTGATTTGATGATATCTTGAATGAAGATCCAACTTGGTGAAGTAAATTGATCCATGCAATTCATCTAGTAATTCATTAATGAGAGGAATGGGAAATTTATCTTTAATAGTGAGCTTTTTGAGCTCCCTATAATTCATACACATGTGTCATGATCCATCCTTCTTGTGCACCAATACTATTGGAGTAGAGAAAGAACTTTGACTAGGTTGAATTATACCAGCCTCTAGCATTTCTGCAACCATACGTTCAATTTCACTCTTTTGGGCATAGGGATATCTGTACGACCTAATGTTTGGAGGAACACTTCCTGGAATTAGATGAATAACATGATCATGATCACGAATAGATGGGAGACCTGTGGGAGTCTCAAATATCTTGGAATGATTGTCCAAGACTTTTTGGATATCTAGAGAAAGAGATGATTCCGATGTGGAAACATCTAGCGAACATAATTGTGCAATTACACCTCTTTTTTGCTTTTTTAGAAGCTTTGTCATACCGTTAGAGCTAATTATCTTTCCCGGTTTCCCTGCAATACCCCTTAATTCAACTTCCTTTCCTTCTGTAGAAAATTTCATGAAAAGTTCTTGAAAATTAAAAGCTATTGTACCCAAGGATTGTAGCCATTGGACTCCTAGTACAACATCAACACCTCCCATTGGAATGGAAAGCATTGGGCTAGTCAATACATATTCTCCCATGGGTAGCTTGATATTATGGCACTTTCTAGAGCAATTTATTGTTCCTCCATTTGCAATCATCATTTGACACTCTGGTGTTGGATATAGGAAGCAATTCAATTCTTTTGCTACCTTACAATGAATAAAATTGTGGGTACTCCTGAATCAATCAACACTATTACCTTTTTCTTCTTGATTTGTCCTTCTATCTTGATGGTTTGAGGAGTGGTAATTCCAGCCAATGCATTACAAGATATGGTCGGATTCATTTGTTTTTTTTCTAGGCTTTGTTCTTGGAGTATATCCTCTTCTTTTGACCTTTCTTGCTCCTTTTTTTCTTCCTCTTCACGATCTATGTAGAATGATTTCTTCTCAGCACACTTATGACCTTTAGTGTATTTGCTATCACAATTGTAACAAAGGCCTTTTGCTCTTTTTTCTTCCAATTGTTGTGGTGTCAACCTTATAGGTTGTGGAAGACTAGGGGCAACAACACTTCCATCTTTATAGTTGTGAGTGGTATGCTTCCTGGTTGCCTTAATTTTGCTTTCCATTTTTCTTGCTAACCTGAATGCCTTCTCTAATGAATCAGGTTCCCAAAGGCGAACATCATGTTGGATATTATCCTTTAAAGTCCCTATGAACACATCAATCCTATGCTCCTCTGGAATATTTTTTACCTTTATGTTCAATTTTTGGAACTCCTCAATGTGCTCCATTATTGAACCCTTTTGTTTGAGACTTATCAATTGGCTAACAAAAGTGTTGCTTTTTGTATCCTCATAATGTGCTATCAATTCTTCCGTAAAAATTGCCCAAGTGATAATTTGTTTTTGAGAGCAAAGCCATTGATACCATACAACCTGATTTGGTTCCAAATATAAAGTTGCAATACGTACCTTTTGTGTGTTTTGCACATTATTGAGATCGAAAAATTGCTCCATCTGTAATATCCATGTTGTGGGATCCTTGCCATCAAACTTCCTCATATCGGTTTTTGGAATATGGTGGGTCTTCGATCTAACATTAGGGTCTATGAAATCATGATTAACATTTCTTTTATTCTCATCATGAGTTTCCTTTACTACCCTTTCACCGTTAGTAAGCATTTCTTGTAGAAACTTTGTCAAATATGTCTTCAATCTTCCATGCCTGTCTTCAAATCTTCCATGTTTGTCTTCAAATCTATATTCAAATTGTCCATCTTAGCTTCCATGTCAATCATCTTAGCTTCTACACCTTTCTTTAAAAAATCCATCTTAGCTTCTACGCCTTTCTTTAAACCATCCATCTTAGCTTCTACATCTTTCTTTAAACCATCCATCTTAGGTTCTGTTCCTTTTTGTGCAAGTGACACTTGTGGCACTTGGTCTCCTAATTTTGATATATCATGTTGCATTTCTTCATCTTCTTCATGAGTCATGCTAGAGCTTTCAGGTTGCTTACTAGGTGTTTGCATTTTCTTTCCTCGAGGCATCAATTATTGATAATAATGCTTTACTATGCCCTTTGAATTCCTTCGAACTAATTTTTCAAACCAAGCTTATGCAAAAATAAAAAAAACTACACACCCCTTTTCAGTTTGTAGGAGCTTGATATTGAATCTGATGTATCTTTGTAATTTCAGATCATCTAGTTCTGAAATTGTGACTTGTGGTAGCCCTCTGCGTCCTCTTTCCAATGCCACTAGTCTGATCCAAATTGGATTCTCCAAGGAAGAGTTATGCCAAATATCCCACAGTGACTTGATTATAGACTAGTTCAGTAGAAGGAACTTGTACGATGTGCCACGAGTCACTGTTTCGACCTTTTGCTCTGAAAAATATGTACAAGAAATTACGATCTGTCCTCTTTCTGTACCTTCTTATGAAATTTCAATCCGATGCTTAGAGAAAAACTTATGATGATTTTCCCCAGGTCACCTGTTTGGAATGCAATTCAGGAGTTTGCAAAAAGACCAACTTCCTCAGATCATATCTCTGCAAATATAGTGCGAAAGGCTTTGAAATTCGGGCTCGAGGTTTAGTGCGATTTAGTCTCAAATGGGTTTTTTTTTTATTATCTTTTGAAATGTCACAGAAAAAAAGTTATAGTGAAAATTCCACGATGACCTATTTGGAGTAGCGAAACCCTAGAATCCAGTGCTCTGATACTAAATGTTATGAAACCAGCTCACAAAAAGATAGAAAAGATAGTTGAACGCCTTAGAATTTAGCCTCTTCGATGGGTCAACCTCCTTTACATTAAACAAATGAACAATTCTTCGATGATTTAAATGACAAGACCTCCTTTGTATATATCGGAGTCTAAGGAGTCACAATATAACCCAACCAACTTAACACTAATAATATAAAGCCACAAAAATAACAATAGAGGGATTCTATGGGGCACAATAATAACAATATGGGGACAATAGGGGCACAACAATATTAATAAGCAATACAACTACAATAGAAATGGGGTAATCACTAGTATTATAGGGACCTAACAGATGTTGCAGTCATTAATTTATCCCTAGTTGAGAGGGAGAATTAAGTTGGTAGATTAGGGAAAAATTCCCTCCTTTGGACATCCTTCCTCATCAAGAAAGACCCCCCCATCCCGTGGAATAATTTAATTGGTTAAAGAAAAAAGTATTTTTAATTTGAAAACCCACATGTGCACAAAATTTCAGGTCGGATTTAAAGAGAAATTAGGAATCCCTTGGAAGCATATAAATATAAGACAAATCAACCTCATTTTGAAATCGTCATCAAGCATATTTCTCTCTCTCTCTCTCTTCTTTGGATTGGTTCATACAGGTCTAAAATTGGTTCCTATTTCACACATGTATGAAATTGCAAGGTTCAAGCTCACACATGCGAGGAAAATAAATTGATATGGATTCGTAGGGTTGGAATGAGGAAATATCAGCTACAACCGCTTTCTTGATAGAGCTCTCCATGTGGCTAAAGGCATACAACCACACTGGTGATTATTGGGTCCTTGTGGATGTGATATAAGATATTGTTTACCATTGACCATAGGATTAGATCATTTTTGGAGATTCTGATTGTGATCGTATTTGTCTATTAGTCTCATCTCTTGGATATTGTTTGCTTGGTTTTGCTGGGAAGTCAAGTGATCTACTTTGAATCTTGATGGTGAATTGAATCATTGTATTCTCTTTGTCAAACACTTTATGATAATATATTTAGAAGGAGAATTTCAAAGGGTTTTCCCCCTTGTGGGGGTTTTCCCTGATCTTTGACCAATTTTGGTGTCTCTTGTTATTGCTCTTGATTTCCTTCTACTGTACATTGAATTTATTGTTCTATCTACAATTGTTATTGATCATTGGAAGTTTAAATTGTTTTTGGAAATATTTCTAATTGAAGAAAATTAAAATAAAGTAGATCACATAAATATACAATGAAGAAATAATTTTACAAGGAAGCCCAAAGTGGAAGAAAACCACATAATTATTTTCTTAATATATATAAAGAGTACATTCAAATTTGTTAGCACCAACTGAAAGGAAGCACCAAACTTCCTGATTTATCAGCACCAACTGAAAGGAAGCACCAACTCCCTGATTTATTAGTACCAAAGCTTGTACACGAGTCAATATTAGTCAAATAATGTCTACCCTCCTCACACCTTATCCTCCGTTCTTCACACAAGCTCTTGGTTTCTCAAACATGACCTTCTTAGCAACAAATCTTCCCTCAATAAATGATCCTTGAACTCGGCCTCCATATTAGTATAACTAGGTTTCAATAGGCCCCAAACTAGGATTGAAACCTTCAAAAAGTGTGCCAAAAATCCTTCCAAAATAAGCAAAAAACCCTTAAAAACATGCTAAAAATCATTCCCTACAAAGTCTCTCCAAATTAGCTCCTCTTCAATTTTGGTTCATGAGGTATGAATCTTAAAGTTCATTCTTTTCTTCACTTGTTTGAAAAGATATGAATTTGCTTGAGTGAATGACCTGATATAATCTTTCTCACACCTATTTATAGTGCATTCAGGGTCTAGACAGAGCTGACTTGTCTACTGGTTGGGCTGACTTATCCACTAGTTGGCATGACTTGTGCAACTGGTGGAATGTATACTGAATATTCAAAAAATCATTTCTCCTAAACCATGAGGAGTTATAGGGAGTTCCATATATCATTGGAAAGGTCCCAGAATAATCTTTCTAACCATATATGCTATGTTGGAGTAGTAATGGTTCAATACTAAGATTGCAGGTTGAGGATTAGTCTGAGTTTAGGCCCCGAGCCTACAAGGGGGACGAGATTCCTTATAGCCTTAGTGAGTAGGGATGAGGTATTTCTAAGTTGAAGAAAGGAAAATGAGGGTTTGAAAGGGATACTTTTTTGTATAAGAGGATTGTTGAGTAGTTGTTAAAGAAACATGTTCGTTAAAGGGCTCTTGAACAACACAAAGAATTGATGTTGGAGTATAGTTGGTTGAAGGAAAAATATAGTTGTGAACAGTTGAAGTGGAGGGATGATAAAATAACATATTTCCCTATGAGATTTTGGTGGTAAAGTGCTGCCAGAAGAATAGTGTACAAGAATACTAAAAGGGCTGAGGACTAAGGACTTTCTTTAGCAAGTAAGTAAAGAATTGCATCTATATTTTTTTGGGCATATTGTAGATATGATGGAATATATCTCAAGCCCTAATTGTACACTATGTATACTATTTGTATTAGGGGTTTATGAAGGGCCATGATCCCTAGTACATGAGCCCTAATATTTTTTTTATTGATGGACTAATGGGAAAACGTGATTTGGGCTCATATATCTTTTGTACTAAATTGGTTTCACTGATGTATATTTCTGCCATGAAAATTAGTTTTTTTTTGGGGTTCCTAGTGTGTTTATGTGCTAGATTATTCATAGACCAAATCTAGGACCCATGAAAATTTCAACATAATTCTCATGGTTCTTATCAATGATTCACCTCTTCATCAATAGGTATTGTATTATAATTACAGTTATTCCAGTGCTTTTTCCAATTTACACATACATGCCCATATAGGGATCAAAAGTAATATTAATTACACTTAAAATATCAGTGGGGTTAAGTTCTAGGGATGTTACAAACGGTGTTTGTGATTTATACTGAAATCATTTTAAAAGAGCCATAAAAAATTTTCATTATAACATTTTTTTCTAAAGCCTTAGGCTCTAGAGTTTGTAGAATATTTAGAAGGTATAGAGAGTTACATGTGGAAATATTTTCATATTTTTACTAAGTATATTTTATGAGATATATCTTATGGAAGCTATATTTTTTTTACTAATCGGCAAATTAGTCTTAAACAAGTTATCTTGCAATTTTTATATAACATTTCTTTAGTGAAGTTTCAAATTGTGAAAATTTTAGGAATTTAATAAATCACATCAATGTGCTATATGATGAAATTTTAGACTTATAAGGGCTCAAATTATAGAGATATATCAAGACAAAAGTCATCCATATAGAGAGTTTCCAAATCATCGTTTTAAAGGAATGTTTCTTACAATTGATATAATTTTTATTAGAATATCCATTTTTGGGTTACTAAAAATTGTGATAAATAGGAGTATTATTATGGGAAAGGGTTCTACAAAAAAAACCACTCATAAAATATCAAACATGACATATGAAGAAAGTGAATACTAATAATACTAGTTCTCCCAATTAAAAGACAAAGTACTTGATGAAATGGGTCATGTTATGTTGAAATAAGTGGATTATTCATGTTCTTAAGACAAAATATAGATGATATGGAAAATAAGATAAAATGAAATGAATGATAGGATGGATAATAAGATGGAGGAATTTAAGGAATAATTAAAATCCTCAAGGATGAAATACGAAAATCTATAAATTCCATGGATAAAATTATCTTAGAGAGGTTTCCTAAAAGGGATATGGAAATACAAGGGCATCATGAAAACACAGAGAAAAATGGTGTTGGGACTAAATCATATGGGAAGTGTTTTTATCATAATTAGAGAGAATAAATATCGAGTCACAAAACCATGATCATTAATCACTCTAAGATATATAACATCCAAGGTTCAACGTGGCACCAAGAAACTAATTCAATTTGTAGATTTCTATGAGGAAGTTTTATGGTAAGGATCCTATGACATATAATTTATTTATGAAGAAATACCTTGATATAAAACAAGTGTTATCCTTACAAAAGGTAAATATTGCATCCTTGTGCTTACAACACAATTAATTTGTGAAAAAAAATGATTATATTATATCTTTCTCAATTGCTAATTCTTTTGATAAAAGGTCCAATTACATAGCACATTCAACAATTCCAAAGGTTGAATCTTAGTATAAAAAACATTCCAAAGGATAATTTGTTAGACCTCTTTATGGGAAATTTAAAGGAAAGAATCCAACATGAGGCAGTATTTTTTAACCTAAATCCTTGGAGAATGCTTATAGTCTCATAAGAATAGTTGAAAGTAAAATATGACTGCTAGATGAGTGGTCACTGACAACTATAGAGAATATCATGCTTCCTATCCTCCTCACTCAAGCAACAATATTGACACGTAAACACATGGATGAAAAAATAGAAAAGGGACTATGATTCACTTATGAAATAAAGTACAATAAAGCACATAAATATAGTGAGAAGAAGTTTCTCTACATAGGATATGAAGAGGAAGAATATCAAGAATAAAAACCATCACAATATCTAGAGCTAAAAGAGATTGCTCCAAAAATATATTGTAATGCATTGGCTAGCATTAGTACTCCAAAAACCCTAAATGTAAAAGGATATAAAGAATAAAAAGGTAAAAATGTTGATGGATTAAGGTAGTGCCCATATTTTTATCAATTACAAATTAGAAAAAGTTCTTAATTGCTTTGTATTTCCATCACTATAGTTTCAAGTACTGATTATAGATGGACGCACCATAAATTGTTTAGGGAAGTGACATAGTATTGGGTTGAATATGGGGAAGTATGTATTGGATAGTTCCATTATTGTAATCCAAATGAGTGGTGTTGATGTTATATTAGGGTTCTAATGGTTATAATCATTAGGAACAATGGCCCTTAATTTTCCAGATATTTTCATGAGATTTTCCTTCGAAGGCCAAGAAATTGAGGTTAGAGGTACCCAATCAGAACACTCTAAAGTGATAAGCTATACTAACATGACAAAATTAACCAAAAACAGATACCATGGTGTAATTTCACAATTGTACTCATTAGATGTTCAGACATTTGTATCCTCTACTCTAGTGAATCTCCAAAAAGTTATTAAAAGTCATTCCAACACATTTGGAAACATTTCTAAGGGTCTTCCACCTACTCTAGATCATGACCATGCTATTCATTTGAAAACTACAAGTGTACCACCTAATATTAGACTATATAGGTATCCATATGCCTAATATGAGTGAATGTATGATTCAAGAAAAGTTTGATGCCAACATCATTCAACCTAGCCAAAATGATTTATCTTCACTAATGGTGATGGTGGTAGAAAGGATGCTTCATGGAGTATGTGATAATGCTTAAGGAGCTTGGATCATTAAAGAACATAAACAAAGCATCAAAACATAAAAGTAAAAGGTAGAGGAAATTGTTATGCAACCATCTCACAAAAAAGATAGATCAACGACTTAAAATCTATCCTCTTCGAGGAGGAAACCTCCTTTACATTACATAAATGAACGATTCTTGGATGATATAAATGACAAGACCTACTTTCTATATATAGGAGTCTAAGGGGTCACAATATAATCATAGCCTACATAACAATAATAATGTAAAGGTGCAACAATAAAAATAGTGGGCTTCTATGCGGCACAATAATAACAATATGGGGGCTACATGGGCACAAAAATAACAATAAGGGGTGTACACTAACAATAACAATAAGGGTCTAAACTAGTCATATAGGGACCTAACATTCCCCTCTCCTTCAAAAAAGTTTTTTCCTCAACACTTTAGTAGTTATGGATGCTTAAGTAGAAAATTCTCATCCTACCATGTGGAATCTTCAACGGGTAAGTTCTTCCACTTGATGAGATACTCTGAAATTGATCAATTTCATAGCTGTTGGGTTCTTTTTTCATGGCTGCTTCAGATTCCAATATGATTTTTCCTTCCTCGTCAAGTTTTGGAAATATTTTTTGAATTGGGAGCTGGTCACCTATTACCTTCTTTAAGCATGAAACATGGAAAACTGGGTGCACTCGGGAAGATGCAGTGAGCTCTAATTTGTATGCAATAGTACCAATATTTTACAAAACCTTCTAAAGACCATAGTACTTTGGTGATAATTTATTGTCCTTCTTAGCTTGCTTGAGGGACATTTGTTTGTATGGTTGTAGTCGTAAAAATACCCAGTCGCCTAAATCAAAACTTCTTTCGTTGTGATGCTAATCTTCTTGTTGTTTCATTTGATTATGTGCCAAAGTGAGGGTATCCTTTAAGAGTTGGAGACATTTTTCTTATTTCTCAAAGTGATATTCCACTTCTTGAACCATAGAATTTTCTCTTAACTATGATGTGATGGACGATGGATGATATCCATAAAGTTCCATAAATGGGGTCATTTTTGTTGCAGTATGGAAGGAAGTGTTATACCACCATTTAGTCAGAGGTAACCACTTGACCCATTGTGTTTGTTTATCAGATACAAAGTAATGAAGATATCCTTCCAAACATTTTTTCACTATCTCAGTTTGTCCACTAGATTGAGGATGATAAGATGAGTTTTGAGCTAATGGAGTACCCAGAAAAGAAAATAGTTCTGTCCCAGTGAAAATGGGATCTCTGTCGCTTACAATAATCTTTGGGTTTCCATATAGCTTTTGAATTGTTCCCATAAATGCAGTAGCAACTATAATGGATTTAAATAGATTAGACAATGCACAAAAATGTGCATACTTGGTAAGTCTATCGACTACCACCATGATGACACTCTTTCCTTATGACTTGGGTAAACCTATGATGAAATCCATTGAAACCTCCTCCCAACATTGACTTGGAATGGCTAAAGGTTGTAACAAAAGTGAGGTCTTAATTGTCTCAACTATATTTTGTTGGCAAACCAAACATTTCAACACAAACTTTAGAATATCATCTTTAAGGCCCTCCCAAAAAAATTCCTTCTTAACCGTGTGGTAAGTTTTTAAAAATCATGAGTGCCAACCTAAGGGAGAGGTGTACAATTCCAAAATAATATTTTGTTTGAGTTGAGAATTATTACAAAGGCATAAGTGCTCTTTGTACCATAATGAATCATTTTTACAACTAAATGTATAAGATATACTAGGATCTTGCTGCAAATTTTGAATGAGCAAACACTTCTTCGTCATTCTTCCATTCATCCCTTGCTATGGTTCTTTATCTAATATGGTTGGATAATATAAATGGCACAAATAAATCCTTCCACATCCTCATCCTTTCTTGAGAGTGCATCTACAATGACATTTTACTTCCCTTTTTTCTAGTTGATTTCAAAGTCATAACCCAACATCTTTGCGACCCATTTTTGCTGCTCTTCTGAATATAATCATTGTTCCAAAAAGTATTTAAGACTATCATGATCTATTTTTACCTTGAAGTGTCTTCCCATTAGGTAAGGTCGTTATTTCTTTAGTGCATGTAGTATTTCCAACATTTCCTTCTCATAAATAGGTTTGTGTAAGTACATTCCTTTGATTGGACGAATTTAAAAACAATGGGTCTTTCATCTTGTATTAAAACAACACCAATTCCATTTCCGGAAGCATCACATTCCACAATAAAGGTTTTTGTGAAGTCCGGTGTAGCTAAGACTGGTGCTTGGCACATTGCCTCTTTAAGATTTTCGAAGGCCTTTGTTGCTTCTAGAATCCATGAAAATGTATCTCTCTTCAATAATGTTGTTAGAGGTACTGCTATTCTCCCATAATTCTTAACAAACTTGCGATAATACCCTGTCAACCTGAGAAATCCTCGCAGATGTTTTATGGATGTGGGGATTTTCCATTCCTTAATGGATTTTATTTTTCTAGGGTCTACTTTAACACCTTCATGAGATACAATATATCCAGATATTCCACCTTTTGTACTCCAAAGAAACATTTGGAGCTTTTTACATATAATTGTTTCTCCTCCAATAGTTTGAGCACCCTGTCAACATGCTCAACATGATCCTTCCAAGACTTGTTGTAGATTAGTATATCATCAAAAAATACTAGCACAAATTTTCTAAGGAAGGGTTTGAAAATGGAATTCATCACCCCTTGAAATGTAGAAGGTGCATTGGTAAGGCCAAAAGGCATGACCAAAAATTCATAATGACCCTCATGAGTTCTAAATGTTGTTTTCGAATGTCTTCAGTCTTCATTCTGATTTGATGATATCCTGAATGAAGATCCAAGTTGGTGAAGTAAATTGATCCATGTAATTCATCCAACAATTCATCAATGGCAACAATGGGAGATTTATCTTTAATAGTGAGCTTGTTGAGCTCCCTATAATTCAGACACATGACCCATGATCCATCCTTCTTATGCACCAATACCATCGGAGAAGAGAAAGAACTTTGGATAGGTTGAATTATATCGACCTCTAGAATTTCTGCAACCATACGTTTAATTTCACTCTTTTGGGCATAGGATATCTGTAAGGACTGATGTTTGGAGGAACAATTCTTGGAATCAAATGAATAACATGATCATGATCACAAATAGGTTGGTGGAATTTGGAGTCTCAAAGACATCAGAATGATTGTGCAAGTCTTTTTGGAGATCTGGAGAAATAGATAATTTCAATGTTTGAATCTCTAGTGAGAATAATTGTGCAATTATGCCCCATTGTTATTTCTTTAGAAGCTTTGTAATTCCATTAGAGTTGATTATATTTCCTAGTTTCCCTATGATACCTCTTAATTCAACCTATTTTGCTTCCCAAAAAAATTTCAAGAAAAGTTCTTGAAAATTAAAAGCTATTGTACCCAAAAATTGTAACCATTGGACTACTAGTACAACATCAACACCACCCATTGGAATGGAAAGCATTGGACTATTCAATAAATATTCCCCGATGGTTAGCTTGATAGTATCACACTTTCCAGAGAAATTTATAGTTCTTCCATTTGCAACCATCACTTGATACCCTGGTGTTGAATATAGGAAGCAATTTGATTCCTTGGCTATCTTAGAATGAATAAAATTATGGTTACTACCTGAATAAATCAACACTTCCATCTTTATACTTGTGAGTGGTAGACTTCCTTGTTGCCATAATTTTTCTTTCAAATTTTCTTTCCACCCTGAATGTCTTCTCCAATGAATCAGGTTCCCAAAGGCGAACCTCATGTTGGATGTTATCCTTTAACGTATCTATGAAGACATCAACCCTATGTTCCTATGGAACACCATTTACCCTTATATTCAATTTTTTGAAGTCCTCAATGTGCTTCACCATTGAACCCTTTTGTTTGAGATTTATAAATTGGCTAAAGAAGATGTTTCTCTTTGTATTCTCATAATGTGTTATTATTTCCTTTGTAAAAATTGAGCAAGTGACAAGTGGTTTACGAGAACAAAGCCATCGATACCATACAAACTGATTGGGTTCTAAATATAAAGTTTCAATGTGTATCTTTTGTGTGTGTTGCACATTATGGAGGTCAAAATATTGCTCCATTTGTAGTCCATGTTACTAGACCCTTTCCATCAAACTTCCTCATATTGATCTTTGGAATATGGTGAGTCTTCAATCCAACATTAGAATCTATGAAATCATGATTAAAATTTATTTTGTTTTCATCATGACTTTCATCTAATATATTTTTTCCATTAGGAGGCATTCTTGTAAAAAATTTGTCAAACCTTCCATGTATGCTTTTAAACCATCCTTCAAACCTTCCATGTTTTCTTGTAATCCATCCTTCAAACCTTCCATGTCTAATTTTAAACCATTCTTCAAACCATCCATCTTAGCTTCCATTTCATTTTTGGTTACTCTTTGCGAGAGTGTAATTTGTTGCACTTGGTCTTGTAATTTTGATATAACACATTTTATTTCTTCCTCTACTTCATGCATCATATTAGAGCTTTCTGGTTGCTTACTAGGTGTTTCCATTTTCTTGCTTTGAGTCATTTTGGAATCCAACAATGATATTTATGCTTCACTATGCCCCTTGAATCACTTCAAATTGATTTTTCAAACAAAACTTATGCAAATTTAAAAACAAATACACACATTTTTCTTGCTTTGTAAGAGTTCAATATTGAATCTATTGTATCTCTATAAATTCGGATCTCCAAGGTTTGAAATTTGGTCTTGTGGTAGCCCTCTGAGTCTTCTTTCTAATGCCACAAGTTAGACCAACTTTGGATCCTTTAAGATAAAGTTATGTACAATATCCCATGATGACCTGATCATGGACTCATTCAGTAGAGAGATCTTGTACGGAATGCCATGTATCACGGTTTTGACCTCTGACCCTAAAAATGATAAACAAGATACTATAGTTCATGCAATTTCATCCACTTTTTCTAAATTCAAATCTGATGCACATATAGGAAGATATGACGATTTCCCCAAGGTCATCTATTTGAGACAAAATTCTGGAGCATGCAAAAACCCTAACTTATTTGGACCATATCTCCAAAAATATAGAGAAATGATATATGAAAGTTTTACATGAAGTTCATCACGATTTCGGCTCCTTGTGGTAAAAAATTCAGCTTCTGAACCTTCATAAAAACAAATTTATAGCGAAAATTCCACGATGACTTGTTTGCAACAGCAAAACCCTAGAATCCAAAGCTCTGATACCAAATGTTATGCAACCTACTCACAAAAAAGATATATCAACAACTTAAAAATTATCCTCTTCGAGGGGAAAACCTCCTTTAAATTTAATAAATGAACAATTCTTTGATGATACAAATGACAATACCTCCTTTCTACATATGGGAGTCTAAGGGGTCACAATATAATTAGAGCCTTCATTATAATAATGATGTAAGGGCACAATAATAACAATAGTGGGCTTCTATGGGGAACAATAATAACAATATGGAGACTACATGGGTACAACAATAACAATAAGGGGCTACACTAACACTAACAATAAGGGGCTACACTAGTCATATAGGGACCTAACAGAGGAACCTTTTTCTTAGGTAACATATTTCAATGAATCCTCCCCAAGTCAATGAAAATAGAGTCACTAAAAGTAAATATGTCATAAATATTACATGAACTCATTGAGTACAACTTAAAATAAATAACTAGAAGAATAATGGGAAAAATAAAATATCATGGCCACATATTTAAGAAATCATGTGGAAAGTAGCTTAGACATGGATGAGAAGATTTTTTGCATGTCAATGTAGAAGGGGGTAAATATAAGAAACCTTTAGCAATAAGAGGAGACGGAGATGAACAAAATCTTCCATATAAAGATATAGGTTAATAAAAAAAAATGGATGCTCTATTTGACATAATATCACATGGAATCTCATTGCAATAGAGCTAATCAACAAACTGGTATTGGAGGTTTTCGATCATCCAAGCCATATCCACTGGGATGGGTAAATATGGATGCAAAAATAAAGGTAAAAAACCAATGTAAAATAAAGTATGCTATTAGTGATAATTTTATTAATAAGTAGAGTTGGATGTAGTTCTAGTTGATGTACGTGTAATGGTGTTTAAGAGAACCTATATGTACATGCAGAATGCAATCTTCATTTGGAGAGCCAACCAGTAGTTGATCCTCCAAAATTGCCTTAATTTGACATTTTATCTTACATTTTCAACCATTCTATCACTTATTCCCATATCATTACACCTTTTCCATGGGTTAAGAGTCATTTGGTCCTTGCAAATATTTTGATCAGGTAAAATTTCATTATCATCTCAAATATATACATTTTTCTTTATAAATTTCTTTGATTAGACATAAGCTACCAAATTGTGAAAATTACACAGCTCCTCCAACATCCTATAGCTATTTTGAAGGTTTTATAGGATACCATACGTTTTAAATCATTTGAAGCATATCCACAATTTCCAAATATTGTCGAGATGATGATCCACCTATCAACCACAAGTGGAGGTTCACAAGTTTAACACATCATTCAAGTCACAGTCTCGACCAAATCAATGGTGGCACACTTGTAGCAATTAGAATATCAAGCAAGTGAAGTTCAAGAATGAATATTTGAAGGATAGAAGTTGATAATGTGTCTTCTCATGATTCACTTCTACGATAGTGAATTTTCAAAAGAATCATTCCTATTTTAGTTGAGATACTCAGATGTCGAATTTGTATATTAATAATAGCCAATAGTCTTTTAGGTTGTTAGACTAAAAACTCTATATAAATGCTTCATTTGGAAGTGAATAAAGAATTTTTGGAAGTTGATTTTGCAAAGAATATTGGGTATTAAAACTCTATTTTACACATTCCATTAATATAAATTCTACTATGGTGCATTCATAATTTCTTGTATGTTAGGTGTGGAGCTTGATTATCTTCCTGATTGTTCATAGTTTTTTGTTTCAGCCACGTTGGGTCCTTGTTCCTAACAGGGTGGCAACACCGCTCATTTAATCACTATTGAGGGGGTCTAGGGGGGGTGATGACGACTTTTATGAGCCCCCCTCCCCCTGGCGGGGGTTTGGGGGAAGTGCCCCCGAAGCTAAAGATAGATGAAAAATTGCCTTGTAAAATATTGTAATTTTATAGTCAATCTAGGTCATTCATTAGGCAGATGATCTAATGGTAGAAGTTTTGTTAATTTAGGGTTTTTTCCCTAGAAGGAAGCCTTTAAATAAAATGAGGGAATTGTATTGCAGTTGTGAATTATGATTCTAGGCGAGAGAGAGAGAGAGAAAGGAGACTAAGTGAGAGAGAAGAGGAAATTACAATGGATCTACTGTAGGTTGTATCTCTTCGTTTTGCTGGATAACATAAAAGGAAGGGCTGACTGTTTCTTTGTGGACATAGCCCAAATTGGGTGAACCACATATATTTGTGTCTCTCTTATTTTATACATTTCTGTATTTGTGTTTCTATAATATTTTATGCATTTCATTGCTCCGTTAATTAATTTCTAACAATTGGTATTAGAGTCGAAGGTTTACTTGGCTAATAAATGTGCAGGAAAGAAGGGTTCCTAGTTTGAGTGGGAGAAATAATGGAAGATGGTAGGCTTATGGTAGAGAAATTTAACAACCAAAACTACCAGTTGTGGAATATGTAGATCAAATATTATATGTATCAGAAAGATCTGTACCTACCATTGAGTGGAAAATCAAAGAAGCCGATGAGTATGACAGATGCAGAATGGGAGATTCTTGACAGAAAGGCACTAGGAACAATATGGATGTGTCCGGCAACATTGGTGGAATTCAACATTTCAAAGGAAACGACAATAGAATGTTTAATGACTGCATTGGACAAAATATATGAAAAACCCTCAACCTCAAATAAGGCATTTCTTACGAAGCGTATAATATTTAATATGAATATGTTGGAAGGCGGATCTGTTGCTGATCATTTAAATGAATTTAACACGGTTACCAGTCACTTAAGTTCTGTAGGGGTAAATTTTGATGATGAAGCTAGGACTCTGCTATTTCTGTGCTCCTTGCTAGAATGTTAGAATGGTCTGGTTATGGCTATTAATAACTCTGTCCCAGGATCTAGTACTTTAAAGTTTGATGATGTTGTTGGTGACATCCTTAGTGAGGAAATGTGATGGAAAAGTTTTGGTGAGGCATAAGGTAATTCTTTGACTGCAGAGAATAGGGGAAGAAAAATGGAAAGAGGAATGAGCCCAGGGAATCGCAGTAAGCCAAAAAAATTGAGATCCAAATCCAGATCAGGGATAGTGTGTTGGAAATGTGGGAAGAAATGACACCTAAATAAAGGCTGTAAATATCGCAAGGGAAAAGAAGGAGATGGACATCAAGAGAAAAATCATGAAGCGAATGTGACAAATGACGTGTTGCAAGATTCTTTGATTCTTTCATTAGAGAATATTATTGATTCCTGGGTGGTACATTTGGGGGCCTCATTCCATGCCACACCTGATAGGAAACATTTTCATGACTATGTTCAAGGAGATTTTGAACAGGTTCATCTGGGTGATGGTAAACCCTGTCAAATCGTTGGAATGGGTGAGGTTTTTATAAAAATAAATAAATGAAACCAATGGATATTGAAGTAGGTAAGGCATGTTTCAGATATCAAGAAAAATATAATTTCAACAAGTCATTTGGGAGGTGAAGTTTGTGTAACTACTTTTATAGACAAAACCTGGAAGGTCACTAAAGGAGCCCTTGTAATAGCAAAAGGAGAAAATGTTGTTACATTTTATTTATGCAATAGTATTTCTAATTTTGTAATGATTTAACCTCCACAAAAACATATATAACACTCTGGAATCTAGGTTCAGGCACATGAGTGAGAAGGGTATGCAAATTCTTTACTCAAGAAATCTGTTGCCAGGTTTGAAGCATGTTCATTTGGATTTATGTGAAAATTGTGTTTATGGAAAACAAAAGAGAGTCAAATTTATCAGAGTTGGGAATGAAAAGAAGAGCGAAAAAATTAGATCTTGTGCAGACAGATGTATGGGGTCTTGCACAGGTATCATCTCTCGGTGGATCTCGATATTATGTTACTTTTATTAATGATGCAACTAGGAAAACTTGGATTTATTCTATTCAAAAGAAATATGATTTATTTTCTACTTTCAAGAAATGGAAAGATTTTGTTGAGAATGAGACATGAAAGAAGTTAAAGTGTCCCAGATTAGACAATGGAGGTGAATAATGCAACAAAGAGTTTGATAACTATTGTTCAAAGCATGTAGTTTGCAGAGAGAAGATGTTATGCAACCAACTCACAAAATAGAAGAAGATATAGATCAACTACTTCAAAATTAGCCTCTTCAAGGGGGAAACCTCTTTTACGTTACAGAAATGAACAATTCTTGGATGATACAAATGATAAGACCT
>APFE030486368.1:41318-63334 GCA_000404065.3 Pinus taeda
TACTGAATGGCCCCTATGTAGGTGCGATGGTTGGGAATGGACAAATGGCAGGGACAATTTGCGAGGTGGAAGATCATGGAATCTTCCAGAAGCTTCCCCTCTGACACTTGCCTCTCTGTTTTCGACCAGGGATGAGTAAGAGATCATCATTCTCTAAGTGGAAGCAAGAACTATCAGAGAGAGGACACTAATCAAGACCCCAGAAGATGACTCATCTCCCTATAATCATCTATATATGGATCCCTCATCACAGAGATCCAAAGACTGGAATTTTGTAGCTTATAGAGAAGTGCTGTTGGTTTTCTGGTGTACATTCATAGTGTTGGGTGATCTAAGCTTTACTTGAGGTGAAGAAGGGCTTTCTAGCCGGAGGATGATGCTGGGTCAGAACATATGGTTGTAATCCTCTTTCTACTTTTCATCTTAATAAAGCTATTCAATTTTTCCTCCATATTCTACTTGTTTATATATGCATTTGTATGGTTAACACACATCTGGTCTTGTGTTATTTATGAATATAGATCTTTGTTCTTCAATAGTAGTATGTTGCTGTGATTCCACAGGTGCTCTTTGAAGTTGGGCAGACGAAGAAGAAGCAACAAAGCTCTATCAGGAAGGAGAGGAAATCAAGTGCAAGACTAAGGTTGGTCTCCTTGGTTCTCCTCTTATCTATTTTCATAAAGGAAAACGAAAATAGACTTTACTTGTTTGTTTCTAAGATAGCTACCAGTCTTAGTGGGTATAGCAGTATCCGAGTGGACACTTTTCCCGGTAAAAAACATGCAGGAAATAAATGTGCTCAGAGGAAAATTGGAAAATTCATTTGCAATGAAGGATTTGGGTGCTACAAAACAAATCCTTGGTATGAGAATAACTAGAGACAAGAAAAATTGCAAATTAACATTGTCTCAAAGTGAGTACATAGAAAAGGTGTTGGAAAGATTTAGTATGCAGAATGAAAAACCAGTTAGTACACCTTTTTATAGCCATTTCAAACTAAGTAAGGAGATGTTTCCCAAGACTTGGGAAGAGACGGATTATGTAAAGTTACATGTGCATCAACAACTGAAAGCTTAATGCATGCAATGGTCTACACAAGGCATGATATTGCACATGGAGTGGGATTTGTAAGCAGGTATATGAACATATAGGAAAAGAGTATTGGATGGAATTGAAGTGGATTCTCAGGTATTTTAGAGGTACCACAAATTAAGAATTAGGCTTTGGTGGTTTAAAAATTTCTCTACATGGATAAGTTGATGCAAATATGACAACTAATAGATATAACTAAAGGAGCACCATAGAGTATGTGTTTACTATTGGTGGAACAAATGTAAGGTGGGTTTCAAAATTGCAAAATGTTGTTGCACTTTCAATAATGGAAGCAGAGTATGTTGCTGCTACAGATATTAATAAATAAATTATTTGGTTACAAAGGTTTATGGATGAATTGGGCAAGAAGCAGGAGATGGGTAGGTTATACAGTGAAAGGCAGAGTGCCATTCATCTTATAAAGAATCAACATTTCATTCCAAGAATAAACATATACAACTCAAGTACCATTTCATACGGTCAGTGTTGGAACATGGATAGTTGAAGCTGGAAAATATGCACACTAGCCAGAATCTTGCAGATATGTTAACAAAAGTTGTAACATGGGAGAAACTGAGATTCTACTCAGTTTCAATTGGTCTCAAGTATGATGGTGAAGATGAGAAACAACCAGGTCCAAGTGGGGTCATTTTCGAGCAAGTGAATCAACGATTGAGTTTATATAATCAATATCCAAGTGGGATATTGTTAAGTGTGGAGCCTGATTATCTTCTTGATTGTTCAGAGGTTTTTTGTTTTAGCTGCATTGGCTCCTTGTTCGTAACGGGGCTGTAACACCACCCATTTAATAGTTGTCAGGGGGGTGTAGGGGGGGCAACGATGAATTTTATGAGATCCCTTGTTGGGGGTTCAAGGAAAATACCCCCAAAGCTAAAAATAGATTAAAATTTGCCTTGTGAAATACTGTAATTTTTTAGTCAATCTAGGTTGTTCATTGGGCATATGATTTGATAGTAGAAGTTATGTTAATTTAGGGTTTTTACCCTAGAAGGAAAC
The DNA here is from genome assembly GCA_000404065.3 of Pinus taeda. Taxonomy (NCBI): domain Eukaryota; kingdom Viridiplantae; phylum Streptophyta; class Pinopsida; order Pinales; family Pinaceae; genus Pinus; species Pinus taeda. The sequence continues at coordinate 43,428 of APFE030486368.1, forward strand.
CCTCTATTTATATGAGGGAATTGTATTGTGGTTGTGAATTATGATTTTGAGAGAGAGAGAGAGAGAGAGAGAGAGAGAGAGAGAGAGAGAGAGAGGATACTATGTGAGAGCAAAGAGGAACTTAAAGCAGATATGTCATAGTTTGTATCTCTTCATTTTTCTAGATGGTATAAAAGGAAGGGTTGGTTGTTTCTCCATGGATGTAGCCCAAATTGGGTGAACCACGTATATTTGTGTCTCTCTTGTTTTATGAGTTTCTGTATATGTGCTTTCGCAATATTTTTTGTATTTCATTGCTCCGTTAATTAATTTCTAACACTTGTGGTCAATTTAAGTTCACATTTTGAAACTCATAGTCACTCATGCATCCTGTTATCACAAAATCAACCCCTGATAGGCTGCTAAGTAGGAAGACATTGAGTAACTATTTCAAACCAAACTTTTGGCTGAGGCTTAGCCTCCTCAACCTGAGAGGGCTCTCTCACTAGGTTAAAGATTTCAATTTAAGGATTAGATGGCTAAATTTATGGAAAAAACAAATGAAAACGTATAAATGGTTGAAATACCAATCAAAAAACATCTATTGGGCTATGGAGTCTGAACATGTTTCAGTACAACAACAAAATCAGCTTAACAAGGAAGTCAGGGCATAAAGAGTCTTAATATATCAGCAAAACAAAGTCATAATGCAAGGAACATAGTTTATAAACACATGAAGGAAGTTAGAGCATTATCAATGAATTCTAAGTAACATGTGTTCATACCACTGCAAGTAAGTAGAAGAAGAAGGCCATGAGAAAATCAAACATTAAAACTCTCTCTGAATCCTGAGTAGTGAAGCCAAAATCTTTGTATTAACATAAAAACACACAGTCTCTTACAATAACACAATATGGTTGTTTCTTTTGAAAATTGCAACCCTGAGGCATTCCACCTTTTGTCCTTTATAGCGTTATCATTACAATCTTAGATTCCCTGATCGAACATGAGGGGAATTCGAATTTCCTAGCTTGACACCTATTCATACCTAAAACAAGCTATTAATTACAAGTAACAGTTAACTGACTGTCTTAGAGTCCTAATACAATAAGGAGAAAAACTCCTTATTATGACTAAAACAACCTTATCTAGGAATTAAACATTCTTTTTGACACCTATAACTCCATGAATTCGAATTTGATGAAGCCTTTAACCTTGTTGTTAGATTATGTTGACTCATCCCTTATCTGTCCTAAAAATCAGGAACCTGTTTCCTGCATTTAAGATTTAACCTTCATTGATGCTTTTTGAATCCATTTGCTGACCAAATTGACCTTTTGAGACAAGTGATATGTGTTATCACTTCCATATAACTTTGCTTTTCCACCTGTACGAAAATCAAGCCCTTGAAGGAGTATAATGAAAGCTGATTTGGCTGCTCAAAAACTACACCTACAATAGTTTCATAGCGCGCTACGAAACTGCTGTGTATGTCTTTTACAAAGCTCTTTTCAAAAATTTGAATGTTCAAAACTTATTTCACTTGTTCCATGATATCTACAGGATTTAATAATCAACATAGATCATCTTTGAAATACTTTCAAGAAATAAAATCCTTCTCCTCAACAAAACTGCATCAAGAAATTGTAACTTACTGTTATGTTCTGGCAGAAAAATAGGTGTTGGGACAAAGATATTTTCTCCTCATAAAAAAATTATTTTGTAAACCTGAAGGAGGATTTTGGAGATAACTTTATTCTTAACAAAAACCTCTCTTGGTTTTTTACAATACCTCTCCCACTGCCCAGAATCTGTCTTTGAATATCATGTGTAAACTGGAAAATTCTGATTTCTGAAAATATGGCTTCAAAGAAAGCCTTGTATCTCCCAATTGGTAACAAATGAAAAAAATGAGATAGTTATTGTAGCTGGAGATTTTATTAAGAGAAACCTCCTTCATAATTCCAAAATACTTTTGCATGTAGCTAGAAACGGATCTTGAAAAAGACTACTAAAACTAGAAAGCAAAATGTTTCTCTTAATGACTTTCAGCCGTTTTGTAGCGCAAGTTGAGTCATCAACTTCTCCCAGTTCATAATGAATTTGAAGAAACTGAAAGGGGTTTTTGTAGATAGATATGTTAGGAAGAATAACCTCTTTCAGTGTTCCAAAATATGCTTTCAGTTTCTCAAAAAACCCCTTGGAAGTTGACTACTTAAAACATAAAATAAAGTTTTTTTTTTTGTTGAAAAAGGCTGCTTCAGTGATTTCGTAGTGCAAAACAGGTTTTCTACATTGTCTGCACTACGAAAATGTGGATTCATATCTAATTTCAATTTTTTTTCAAAATGACTTGAGATATGTCTTCTAAACACAAGGTGAGACTTCTAAGACATGGAATAAGGTTGTCAAACTTTGTTTGGAAATGAAATATGACCTTAAAGGCTTCTAACCCTATGAACTCACCCTTTCAACATGAAATGACCTAGAGATCCTTTAACACCATGACTAGAAAAAGGGTTTGGAAATAAGAATGACACTATTGAGACTCTAATCCTATCACTTATCCCTTTAAGCATGCGATGACTCAAAACTTATTATAAGACCGTAACTAGAAACAAGGCAAACTTTCCAAAGTTTAATTTTTTTTTTAGAGTGATAACACATCCCAAGAGGCCCCCCTACAAGAGTATGAGATATTGTAATCTTGTTTTCATTTACATATGATTTGTTTTCGTTCCTAGATTTAGACCAATCTATTTACTTATGCTCTATTTCATTCAAGAAGTCTATATTTTATCCATAGATTTAATTTTGTCTCTTGAATTATTGTTTTATTTCCTTTGCAGAAGCCAAGCGCTTGAGTAAAACTGAAAATAATCAAAAACATTTTAGTTACTTATTGATTTTCTTAGTCTCAGATTTATAAGTCATGAATGGTTCTAAATTGAAACACACACATCAATAATCTCAACGTGCTTTGATAGTCACAATTTCATTCCAGTCATTTACTTCTTGCTTTAGAAATAAATTTCTTTGTTTTCCTAGTAGAAGAGTTTGCCACATTCCTAGTGGTAGAATATATTTCTTTCATAGAACTAGAGTTTACAACCTTCCTAAAATTAAGATTTATTGTTTATTAGAGTTAGAATTCATTGCTTTTTAGACTAGATTTATCAATGCCCATAGAATAGATTATATGATTTCAATAGCATAATTCATTGGATTAAGAACTTAGAATTTCCTACAATAGAATTGCCATTTCAATTTGATAGATTAAAGATTTCATTTCCTTCTTGTTCAAAATTTATTGCTTTCTTTAGATATATCTCTTTGAGAAAGAACGTGTGTGTGCTCATTTGGATCTCTTCATGAATATGATTTCATTTTAAATCTTGCAATTTCATTTCAATAGAATATATTTCTTTTTATTAACAATTAATTACCTAGCATATATAGTACAAGTGTGATTCACAAGAATACGAACCTTGGATTGATAATTGAATGTAAGTAATTTAACGATCATTTAAATTACCCAAAAAATTTGGTGTTGTTGTTGGGAAGCATACACAGGTAGTAACTTTTTGATGTACTTTTATTGATACAACTCTATTTAGGAGGAGATGTAAGATGAGAGGTAAGAACTTGTGCATCATGATTGTGGAGTTCTTCCTAACCAGAGTTTTCATAATTGCATATCATAATAGTTGCATTCATTCTTAGATGTATAGTTAAAAACTCATAATAAATCATTTAGGATACATGTTGTTAACTCAATTTTGCTTCATATTTTTAAGTTCAACAATGCGATTTTTTATTATTCGAAAATTTTTTAAGGCGATGACAGTGGGATTGTCCATGCCAATTGTAAAATGTTGAATAAAGGCACTGACAGATGGATTATCAACACCAATTTTTAAATTTGTTGAATAAAAGCGCTGACAGTTGGATTATTAGTGCCAATTTTTTTTTTGTCAAAATAAAAGTATTGGCAGATCACACGTCAACAAAGGCGTGGCTCTGTGATCAAGCGAACACTGGCTAAACAAATGGTGACATGTTGTATAATGATTTAACACTGGATTATTTTTTCCGTCTGAGGATAATCATCCTGGTAAATTAATGGTGTAATAGATCATTTTATTTATGATTGATTTATTGTCACTTTAATATCAGGTGTTTATGGATGGTTTAAGTAATTATATTATCATGAGTTACAAGTCATGTAGTGTTAATCCTTTGTATCGAGTTATCCGCCAGAGTGAAAAGTTTGTTATCCTTCATTTTCGTGATTGAATCCCATTTTCATTTCTATTTATTGTGTTTCTTGATGGTGGAAGTTATGGGAAAAAGTGGAAATATGCACATAGGGAACCCAAGGGAATTGACCTCCTCGAGGCATATCCAGAGGTTTGAGAGTGTTTTTCAGGAGGCTAGATGGGATGAATTCTTTTTCTGGTGCAAGGGCTACCATGACAATGTTGCTTAAGCTTTTGCTGAGGGATTTGATGGCCAGGGGGTTACCATTGGAGGTGTTTCCTTACCTGTTAGAGAGGAGGTGGTTGCAGACGATATAGGCCTCCCTATTGATGGAGAGCGTTGTTTTAAAGTCCACATTTTAGCTGGAATTGATATGCCTTTTTTCTTGAATGATGAATATAAGGATAGGCCATGGTGTTCAGAGATACAAAGAGCTTGGTTGAAGGATGAATGACACCTACTCCTGAGGATTACATAGTCTTATTTCACTTATGAAGGGTGCTTCAAAAGAGTCAATATGTACCATTTCCATTTTCTTTCTCACATTGCTGGACATGTAAGGATGAATGCTCCATTATTTTTATTGATGAGTCTCAAACATATGGCAGTAGAAGTTAGGGAAAAACTTGATGCATCATCCTATTTCACCTATCACAAAGGCTTAATCAAATTATTAATTCAGAGCCATTTAAGGAAAATCAATAGGACATGGGAACATTTTCTATTTTGGGGGGATTTTCTAGAGCTCGTGTCAACAAAACATAAGGTCAATAACAGAAGGAAAAGAAGCATGAAAATTGTTGAAATATCCTAGACCTTAGAGCAGGGGACTTTATTTGTTCAAACTAGAAGCCAAAGGAAAAGTGCGATGATATAACATCCTCCCCCTCTAGTCCCTAAAATGGAAATGGTTTATGTGAGAATAAGTGGAAGACTCCAAGAAAAGAAGAACTTGTCTTCTTCTAAGATGCCATCTCCCGAAAAGAATGAAACCGTTAAACCAACAGAGGAAACAGAGGTTGAATTTGTTGAGCCTAAGATAGAGAAAATAGAAGCTGAGAGGGAATCTACTTTAGTTGAGATATATGGAGGGGTAAGGCAACATACTAGACCACTGAACAAACTTAGGCTAAAATTAAAGCTTAAAGAAAACCCTAGCTTGGAAAAACAAGTCATTGAGGTAGATGATAAACCTCAAAAAGATCTGATCATAAACAGAGAAAATCCTACAAGTTCTAGGAAGCCTAAGGGTCAAAATAAGAAACTTGCTACAAAAACTATGAAATCTAGGAAGAAGAGGCAAAGTGAGATTGAAATTTTGTTAGAGGCAGCTAGCAGACCCAACTAAAATTTTATAGAAAAAAGTTTTATTTTGTCAATAGTTTTTGGGGATATTTTGATGGAGCGTTGACAGTCAACTCGTAAGTGTTTTTTCTCTTCATTTTGCATGAGTCCTATCAAATAGATTGTTAGCACGATTTTGTCTTTGTTTTTATGAAGTGCTAATAATTGGTCCATTAGCGATCCCAATTTTTTTCCCAATTTTAGATGTGCTAGCGAATCCATCAGTGCTGGGGGAAAATTCTATTTTTGAAGTAACAAGAAGCATGGTAGAGTGAATACAACCCTGAAGGAAGGATATACTTTCCAGATGTCTTTTTTGTGGATCAAGACCAAATGTTAAGCAAGAAATTACCACATCGAGCATGATAATGAAGAAATGATTTTTCAGAAAATTTTGGTCAGATATTAGTCTCCGGTTTGATCCTTAGTTTTAGCCAGTTCTCAAACAACAACATGACCTTTAGATACATAATATTTTTATTTTGGATTTATGATTGAATAATGTAATGTATGTAGCTTTAAGTAGATATATACTTATCTATTTTTGGACATTGTAATTAAGGTTTTTTCTAAAATCTTGGTTATAGTTTTGTATGTACTCTATAAAGACTCTAATTCAGTAATAAGCAAGGGTTAGTATTTTTTGTAAAAATCCTTCTTGTGTACTATGTGTGTGTGATCATATATTATTATACAATAGCTTTATGTGAGCAAGTGGTAAAATTCACGTGTTTATGAATCCTTGTTTGTTTTCTGAGTTTTATATGTTCGTAAATATTTGAATACAAAGTTTTTGAGTTGGAATTCATACATGTGTGCTCCAAATTCATTTATTCAAGTATTTATTATCTATTTTTCTCTAATTTAGATATTCTACTACTCTCTTACTAAAACTTGTCAAAGGAGTTGTTACTATCTTTCTTTTGCTTATACTCACTCATTGAACATATGGTTAACATAAAACTCATTATCCTAATGCATTGAATGTAGAATTTTCTTTCCAGTTAAAAGAAATAAACCCTGCCACAATATAATCCATGCAAAAGAATTTCATTAGAGTGGAAACTAATTTGCTTGCCAAAATGGAAAAAATGAGGACCGAGAGGAAAGTAGTAAATAAAGATGAACCCTCTTCTTCATCAGATGTCAAGTTTGATGTTATGTTGAATACAATGGAAAAATTAGTTGACAAGTTGATAAATCCATTGAGTCTATAGAAGAAGAAGATGCCATTCAATTGATGTTTGATTCATAAATCTATCAACATGGTTACAATAATACAATGGTTGATTTTTAGAGATAATACAACCTCAAGAGTAAAATTTTTCCGATTAAAACATCCACCATTGAATCCCGTAGCAGGCCCCAGCAACAGGCTGATCCTAAAAGAAACATACTTAGGAAGGTTGATGACCCAAAAAATGATGCTCCAAAAAGGGTGGATGATGCCGAGAAGGAGGTGAAACAGGCAGAGAAGGCTCATGTATCATTCAATTTAGAGAATGAAATTAGTAAAATAAATATTCCTATCCCTTTTTTCTAGACTATTGAAAAATGAGTAGTATAGGAAACAAATCATTAAAATGGTAAATGGTTTAAAGTCTGATTAGATAAATATCAATGCACAATATTCTCTCAGTATAAATGATGATGCTCCTGAGTTTATATTCAGTCCTCATCTAACTAGTGTAAATGATGATGTTCCTCCTTTATATGTTAGTTTAAATATCCTTGACATGATCCTTAATAATGCCATGCTGGACTTTGGAGCATCGCACAACTTGATGCCTAACTCAGTCATGGACAATTTAGGACTTGGCGTTTTCAAGACCCGCAAATATTTGTTTTCCTTTGATTCAATAAAGGTTGCGTTCTTGGGATTAATCAAAGATATTATGGTAACAAAAAATATTGTTATGGATGTGGTAGTAGCGGATATCCCACCCGGGTTTGGCATGTTGCTTTCACGATCTTGGTCAGCTAGGTTGGGAGGCACCCTATAGACGGATATGTCTTATGCATCCATCCCAGTGTTTGGAGTACTCATAATACTTTACGATGAAGTAAAAATGAAGTATCTGGTGAGTAGCAAGGCTGAAGCAGAGAATCATACTCTTTATGCGGTTGACACTAATATCAATTCTCAAATTTTTTATAATGATTTATGCTTTGAAGAGGAGAATCAACAAAAAATTCAAGATGAAGTCCAAGAGGAAAAAGTACAGTCAACTGAAGATAATGGGAGATGGAACATGCACTTTGATGGTTCCAATTGCAAGGATGGTTCAGGGGTAGGTATGTAGGTTATTCCACCAGATCTTAGTAGCCAACTGCACTCCTTCAAATTGTACTTTGAATGCACCACCAACATTGTAGAGTATGAGGCTCTAATCATTGGATTAAATTTGCTAATGGAAGAGAAAGAAAAAAGGGTTTGTGTCTTCAGAGATTCAGAGTTGGTTGTGAAGCAAGTCCTGGGCACATATCAAACCAAACATCTAAGGAGGAGGGCTTATCAAAATGAGGTATGGGATATGTTTGACAATTTATTTTTAGAACATAAAATTTCTGCTATTTCTAGGGAAGAAAATGCCATAGCAGATTCCATAGCTACTACTGCTAGTGCTTTTAAAATTCCCATTTATCTAAATAGAAAATATGAGATTAATGTAAATCATAGGCCCTCTATCCCAAACAACATCAAGCATTGGCAGGTTTTTGAAGATGACCAATAGATTTAGAGATTCTTAGAGTTGACCGATGAATTTGAAAATACCTCTATTTATCAGAATGAAGATGAGGAACCATATTGAATGCAGAATCATATGTTTTTATGAATGCTATAGTTGGACAAGAAATTATTCAGCTAAGCAACAATTTTATTCCCAGAGAATTGGTTCCTCTAGAAAGATTGTTTGATAACAATGATGTAGCTGTAAAACCTAGGATTTGGCCAAGTGATAATGAGTTGGAGGATTACAATTTGGGAACAAAAGAATACCCTAAGGTAGTTAAGGTTTCTAATTATTTGAAAAAAGATCAGAAGCAACAATATGTAGAATTGTTGAAAGAGTTTTCAGATGTGTTTTCCTGGAGGTATGAAGATTTAAAGGTTTATTAGAAAAACATCATTCAACACACTATCCCTAATAAAAAACATCATTCAACACACTATCCCACTCAGGGAGAATGAGAAGCCTTTCAACCATAAAATCAGAAGGATTAATCCCAGGTTTTTGACATTGATAGAGAAGGAAGTTAAGAGATTACTTGCTACTAAGATTATTGTGCCATTAAGATTTTATAATTGGATTGCTAATCTAGTTCCGGTTAGGAAAAAGGGTGGAGAAATTAGAATTTGTGTATATTTCACAAATTTTAATAAGATTTATTTGAAATACAAATATCTGCTGCCAAACATGGAATATATATTGCAGAATGTAGTTGGGACTGCGAGGATTTCCATGCTTGAAGATTTTTCCAGATATAACCAAATATTGGTAAATCTGAGAGATCAAGACAATACAACATTCACTACACCATGGGGCACTTTAATTCACTCCAAAATGCCTTTTGGGCCAATGAATGTTGGAGAAACATTCCAAATGGCGATGGACATAACATTCGCAGAAGAAAAAGTAAATTTGTAGTGGTTTATTTGGATGATATAATAATTTTCTCACCATCATATTTGGATCACTTAAAACATCTTAGAGTTTTTTTTCTAAAGTGCAGAAAATTTGACATCTCTCTCAATCCAAAGAAGTCACATTTTGCTATGTAGGAGGGTAGATTATTAGGTCACATAGTTTCTAAAGATGAAATTAAAATTGATCTAGACAAAGTTGCAACAATAAAAAATCTAGAGCTACCTAGAAGTAAAAAGGAAAAACAATGTTTCCTTGGTAAGGTAGATTTTCTGAGGAGATTTGTTCCACATTTTGTAGAAATTTTGAAGGCAATTACCAATATGCTGAAAAAGGGTAGTGGAATTAAAAGGGCGGTTCTAAATAGAGAATACTTTGAGGGGATTAAGCATGCATTAACACAAACACCTATTCTAATAGGACTAGATTTCTCAAAGGAATTTCTAGTTTTTTTCTTTGCATTTGAACATACTATCTCTGGAGTATTATTGTAGAAAAATAGTGACAACCAAAAGCGCCCTATTTATTTCTTTAACATATCATTAAGGGATGCAAAATTGAAGTACAATATCATGGAGAAACAATAATTCTCACTTGTTAATCCATTGAAAGACTTTAGAGTATATGTTTTTCATTCTCATGTTAAAGCTTTTGTCCCTAACAATGTAGTTAAAGATACTTTAAGTTAGTCTCATAGTGATGGAAGAAGAGGTAAGTGGATCACTAAGATATTGGAATATGACGTAGAAATTAATCCACCAAAGTTGATTAAAGGCTAGGGATTAACAAAGATGATGAAATATATAAGGGTCAATTCCTTGGTATATATTTCTTATCAATATGTTTGAATGAAATAGATAAGAGGATGAGTTTAAAAGTGTATGATGAACTAAAACAATGGCCATGGTAAAGTGATATAATCTACATTCTACATAATTTTGAAGCTCCACCAAGGATATCCAAAACCTGAGCAAGATCGTTGAAAATGAAATCAATTAAATACTATTGTCTTGATGGATATTTATACTGGAAGGATCCATTAGGAATTATCCTAAATTGTTTGATTTAAAGTGAAGGAAAGAAGGTTGCAAAGGAATTACATCAGGGTGTTTTTGGAGGACACCATTATTAGAAGTCTATAGCAAATAAGATCCTCATAGCAGGTTTTTATTGGTCAACTTTATTTTTAGATGTTCATAAGGAGTGACAGCTTGTTTCAAATGTCCTATCTTTGAAGGAAAAGGTAAACTATTATCATTAGCACTCAAGCCTATCTTAGTGGAAACCTCATTTCAACAATGGAGATTGGACTTCATTGGAGAGATTCACCCAACTTCTTTAGATCAACATAAGTGGATTTTGTCTGCCATAGATTACTTCACAAAGCTGATTGAGACAATTCCAACCAGGAAAGCTACAAACAATGTGGTAATTCAATTTAGAGGATATATTCTCTGGATTTCGCTGCCCAAGGAAGATTATAACAGACAATGCTCAAACCTTCAAATTCCATAAGATGATAAAATTTTGTGAGGATTATAATGTCAAATTGGGCCATTCTACAAATTACTATCCCTAGCGAAATGGCTTGGTAGAGTCATCTTATAAAAGCCTAATCAGAATTATTAAGAAGTTGTTGGAGGACAACAAAAAAACTTGACAACTTCTGATTATGGTACTAAATCATTTTTCCAGTTTCCTTGAGTATATTGGTAACAAGGATTTTGTAGGAGCATGATGCAAAACCTAACAAATTTCAGAGAAGAATCAATCAACTTATTAAAGATGAAGAATTGAGATAACAAGTATACAATCAAGCAGAGTTGTTTCATAACAAATTGAAGAAGGTATTTGATAAAAAGGTGAAAATAGATAATTTTAAAATTCAGGATATGGTATTGAAATGAGATGATAGGATTGAAGATAAAGGGAAGCATGAGGAATTTGATCATCTTTGGAAAGGCCCCTATAAAATAGCTGCATTTCATGGTAAGAATGAATTCATTCTGGAGGATTTATAGGGTGAAATCATCAGTAGAGGCCTAGTAAATGGGAATTTTATGAAACCTTACTTGTCTTGAAAGAGAGATGTTCATTTTACATTTGGACATATCAATTTTATTTTCAAAGCAGTTGCGGGTGTGGACAACACTTGAAAGGATATGAAGCCTAGAGTGAAGGCCCTAAGATCTTGACAAGTGTTTGTCAATGTTTGATTTGAAGTTTCAGTATAATATTTAAGTTTTATTTCATGTCAATAAAATAATTACTTGAAGTAGTGGCACAGAATAAAGAGTTGGCCCAATGGATCAGGAGTTGGAGCAACGATTTATTTGTTGCCTCACAGGGAGGACAACATCCCCACTAGAGCCAACTATTATCTCAGTTTTGCTTCATAGTTTTAAGTTCAATAGTATGATTTTTTATTATTCAAAAACTTTTAAGGTGATGACAGTGGGATTGTCAGCGCTATTTGCAAAATGTTGAATAAAGGCATTGACATATGGATTATCAACGCCAATTTTTAAATTTGTTGAATAAAAGCACTGACAACTGGATTATTAGAATCAATTCTTAAATTTATTATTTTTTGTCAAAATGAAAGTGTGATAGATCACAAATAAACAAAGGAGCGGGTCCCCGATCAAACGAGTGTTGGATAAACAAATGGTGGCATGTTGTGTCATGATTTCACATTGGATTATTTTCTCCAGTAGAGGATAATCATCATGGTAAATTAATGGTGTAATTGATCATTTTTATGTATGACTGATTTATTGTCACATTAATTTCAAGTGTTTCTGGAAGGTGTATGTAATTATATTATCATGAGTTAAAATTATTGCACAGTTAATCCTTTGTATTAAGTTATTTGCTAGGGTGAAAATTTTGTTATCATGCATTTTCGTGATTGAATCACAATTTCATTTTTGTTGCTTGCATTTTTGAATGGTGGAAGTTATGGGAAAAAGAAGAAAATTGCAAAGAGGGGAACCCAAGGGACCTGACCTCCTCGAGGCATATTCAGAGGTTCGAGAACATTTTTGGGAGGCTAGATGGGATGAATTATTTTTCCTATGCAAGGGTTACCATGATGGCATTGCTTGAAATTTTGTTGAAGGATTTGATGGCCAGGGGGTTACTGTTGGAGGTGTTTACTTCCTTGTCATTAAAGAGGTGGTTGCAGAGGCTACAAGCCTCCCTGTTGATGGAGAGCCTTGTTTTAAAAGCCACATTTTGGTTGGAATTGATGTGCCTCTTTTCTTAAAGGATGAATATAAGGATATGCCATGACATTCAAAGATACAGAGAGCTTGGTTGAAGGAAAAATGACACATTTTCCCGAGGATTACACAGTCCTATTTCACTTGTGGAGGGCACTTCAACAGAGTCAATCTGTATCATTTCCATTCTACTTTCTCACATTGTTGGATAGGTACAGATGAACGCTCCATTCTTTTTATTGATGTGTCTCAAACAGATAGCAACAATAGTTAGGGAAAAACATGATGCATCATCCCATTTCATCTATCACAAAGGGTTAATCAAATTATTACTTGAGAACCATTTAAGGAAAATCAATAGGACATGGGAACATTTTCTCTTTTGTGGGGGGTTTCTAGAGCTAGTGTCATTGATCCAGGTGGCTCATCAAACACCGGTGACTGGGAAAAGGCTAAAAAATGAAAGTTCTTGTATCGTGATCGACTCAAGTTCAAGTCATAGAACTCATCATCTTGATCGCAACAGTGCAAACGGTTCGTCAAACATATACCGTATGAAGAAGAAATGGCTGGCCAAAGTTTTGGTTGACTTTTGCTCACTGGGTAGGCTTAATGGAGAAACAATTTGGAAGTTTTCCGGTGGACGGAATCCGACCAACTCCGGTCGGATTCCTGGGAAAAATTGTATCGTCGTTAAATCGTTTCCTTCGGTCCAAATTCCAAATTTTTAAAAAGGGCCATATTGTTATATAACTGAAAAAAATTAATAAAAAAATGGGGCGGGTGGCCATGACCTTTTCGCCCTCAAAACTACCATATATCAAATATTTAAAATAATGGGGTGGGTGACCATGACCCTTCCACACCTAGTACCCACCAATATACATATATGGTGGGGTGGGCGGCCATGACCCTGCCACCCCGGAACCACACAACAAACCATATAATAATAGTGGGGGGCATAGGTTGTCAACCCAGTCACCCCTCCACCTCACTCAAACACAATGGTGCCAAGCAAGAAATGGGGGGAGCGGGCCATTGAGACTAGAGGACCCACCCCCAAATAAAATATGCAAAATATTATGTGGGTAATTCGAGAGGGGCAAGATTTGATCCCTTGACCCCTCCTCAATCAATTTTAATTTTTAACCATTACACCAAATGACTTTTTTGATAAGTCCGCCCTCGAAATATATTAAAACCCCTCATTCGCACAGTGTGCCAAGCAGACCTTGGGCACGATTTCCGAGACGGTTTTTTTTCAATTAATTTTCCAGGTGGAACCATGAGCGGGAGCAAAGGCAGGTGGAACCATGCTTGAGCCCAAATTTGAGAGGGGCCAAATTTTCCCAGTGCCCAAATTGGACAAACTTTATGTCAATTTTATACCTATTAGCGACACGAACCTGATGGAGGTGTCAGATTCTACAACAGAGGCCTCGATTTTTCATCCAGCAGACATTGTGATGGTGATCGATGCCACAAGATTTGATGGTACAACAGGCCAGCAACCCATTATTCACGCATCCATGGTGCTGAGGTATATCCAATGTTGTTGGATTATACTTCTTCTTTATGGCTTATGATATGTGTTATGATTCTCGCTCGATGTGATGTGGAATCATCATTATGAGTTTGCATTGTGTTGATGTGATCCTTGCACTTGATGTTTTGATGTGGGATCTTGTTTGTTGATGTTGATCAGAGATGTATTGTTATGGATTTATGTTATTTTGAGATCCCCATGTAACTTGTAAAAGGGATTCTTTGAGTCATTAGATAGGAACATATTGGAGGTTTCTAGCCACTTCTTTGTGAGGGTAGTACCTGTTGTGGAACGTATATTGGGGGTTTCCAGCCACTCTTGCATGAGGGAATTTCCTATATGACAATGATAACATACATGTACTTCTTCAACTTTCTAACACATAATGCAGTGGCCTAAATCATCTTGACATCAAGGCCTGGAGATGTAGTCCCTCCTGGATGAACTCCATTACCAATGGCTTATGTTTCATGTGTTGATGATTGTCATGTTCCTCTTCTTTACAACATGCAGATGTATTCATTTATGTTCTTTTAAGAATGTAATTTAATACATCACAGAAGTAAAAGGTCTTGGAAGGGTCCTTTGTCACACCTCGACTCGGATCAAGGGGTATTAGAGCGGTTTTCTTGTTGATGTGAACTGCTCTTGAATGTGAGCCATGATGGACAAAGACATGTACGAGGTCATGATCAGCTTGTTCAAGAAGGTGGACATGTTGGATAAATATTATGAGAAACAAAAATCAGACAACGCAACGTTGAAGGTGCTTTTATAAGAGGAGAAAGAGGAGAAGCATCATTTGCAACTTCAATTGCAAACCACGATAGAGGCCTTGGAAGAATTGAAGCACGATGATAAAAGTCTTCAAGCAGAGCATGATGCATTAAAGATCCTTCTACAGGAAGAGGAGGATAAGAGAGGTTGCAGATTTAGCTACAAGCCGTGAAAGAGGCTTTGGAGGAACCGAAATGCAATGAAGGCTTAGAGAAGCCCTCTTCACTTGTGTCAACATTGACATCTAAGGTAAACGACCATAATCATTCTTCAGTTTCATCTTTACATGCTTTCATTATTGTTGGATAATTGGAGATACCCATTACAGATATAGGCATGAGACTCCTTACTAGGATGGGTTATAAAGGAGGAGGTCTTGGTGCTAAAGGCTAAGGCATGATTACGCCATTGGAGGTTGTTCAGAGACCTTGTTATACAGGCTTGGGATACAACAAAGGAGAGTGCTCAATGGAGACATAATCTTCCATGATATTGTTGAGATCTTCGAAGAAAGAGGAGGATGGGAACACTTCACCATCATCCCGTGACAGTGCACATTGTAGGGAGAGAGCTGAGGCAAGCTCTCATCGCCATGATTGCCAGGGAAGGTATTAAAAGTCTCGATATTATAATCATGTTCATTTTGATTATCACCATGTTTTTAAGGATAAACATGAGTCATGGCATAGACATACATGTCCTTTTTTTGGTTTGCATAACCATGTGCTTGCAAGGTGTTGGAAATGAATGGTAGCACAAAGGAAGATGAGGCGCGAAAGGCCTTTTCCACAACATGGAAAGAGGCATGTTAAGCAGATCTGGAGGAAGAGAACACATTACAGTCACTGAGATAGAAGTAGCCATCAAAGAGCCATGTGTTGGAGGCTTCATCCAGAGCAGTGCCCTACAAACAAAACCCATGTATACGACGCAGTTAAAAGGGTCTATCGGCAAGTAGATCTCCCACAGGGAGATGGTCTATTCACTATGATAAAGAGATGGTTCTCTAAATAGTTTTTCTAGATTTTCTTGCTTGTCATGGCTATGTTATTGTAACTCATTTGTCGCATTTTCATTGTAAAAGTGATGATGTGTTTCCATCACTTGTTTGAGCAACAATGATGTGTGGCGTTATTTTGATAGTTGGGTTATTACCATTTTCCATTTGATGTAAACTTGACCACTGAGTATGTGTTATAAACTCGTGGAAAGTATGGGGATACTTGGATCATTAGTTGGTCATATGCATGTAAATTGCAAAGATGTACTATAGGTTTGCAGAGAACACCGGTGTTGGATCATTGCTTATGGCTCCGAAGGACAAAGGAGAAGGAGAATGAAAGGTGACATTTCAGGACACTTGTGGGGCAGATGTTGTACACACATGTGGATTACTTTGATGCTTTTGGAGGACTAAAATCTCCTCAGTGGGGAGAATGATCCAAGTGGTGCATCGAACACCGATGACTAGAAAAAGGCTCAAAAATGAAAGTGCTTGTATCATGATCAACTTAGGTTCAAGTTGTAGATCTCATCATCCTGATCATGGTGGTGTGAACAGTTCGTGAAACAAATACCGTATGAAGAAGATATGGCTGGTCAAGGTTTTGGCTGACTTTTGCTCATTGGGCAGGCTTATGGAGACACAATTTGGAAGTTTTCTAGCAGACAAAATCTATCCAACTCCGGCCAAATTCTGAGTGAAATTGTCACCTCGTTGAATCATCTCCTTCAGTCCAAATTTTGAAATTTTAAAAAGGGCCATATTGTTATATAACTGAAAAAAATTAATAAAAAAATGGGGCGGGTGAGCATGACCCCGTCACCCCTAGAACTACCATATTTCAAATATTTAAAATAGTGGGGCGGGTGGCCATGACCCCGCTGCCCCTGGTACCCACCAACAAACATATATAGTGGGGTGGGCGGCCATGACCCCACCACCCCGGAACCACACAACAAACCATATAATAATAGTGGGGGGCGTGAGCTGTCAACCCCTCCGCCCCTTCACCTCACTAAAACACAACGATGACAAGCAGGAAATGGGGGGATCGTGTTAATATAGGTTGTCGTTGATGTCAATATAACAGTGTGTGTGATAGAAAATTATTTGATACATGATTGCCCATTGATGCCCATTGATCATAATGCTCATAGTGATGAAAGTTCGATATATGACGATATGATAAGATGGAGAGAAATTGAATAGAAATTGAATAGAAATTGAACAACAATTGAACATCAATTGAACAACGATTGAACAACAATTGAAAAATTGAACAACAAATGATGCAGGAGGTCAATTGAACAACAATTGATGCAGGAGGTCAATTGAACAACAATTGAACAATAAATGACACAAGAGGTAAATTGAAAAGCAATTAAACAACAAATGACACATGAGGTCAATTGAACAACAATTGAATAGTAGGATGTCAATTGAATAACAAATGACAAGGTAGATCCAGTAGAGAAACAACGATAACAGAGGAGTAAAGAAGAAAACTATCGGAAGAGCAGAAGAGTGAAGAGAAGTCATAGGAGCAACAGCTATTGGAAGAGCGGGGGTAGGAAAGTACATGCTTCCTTGATCGTGGTTGAAGTCCCGCACTCAATCCTAGCCATCGATCTCATAGTCAACCCTTAGATCACGGTTAACTGTAGGGGTTAAGGCCATTTTTAATCCATGTGCCAGTCAAAGTCTCGGATTTATTAACAACTGTTTATTGAAATATCGCATCCACTGCATCACGAGTCTTGAATCCTTGTTGTTACACTGAAATCCTTTGTTTGCGATATGTAATATGAAGGAAGTAATAAACCATGGGAACCCTTTTGATAGTATATAATATTGGCAGAAATCATATCGAAAGTTCTATTTTATGCCACCACTTGTTGGCTTATATGGGCCTAACCCAGGTTTAGAAGAATTATTTAGCCAAGCAAATCCCATAGCTACCGGCCCTTTCGGCAACATCCTCCGAAGTGTGGACTAAGGTCTCACCTGAGGTAGTAGGGGAGGGTGCTGGAACCAACTTTCAACACCCTTGGGATGTCTAAATGTGTTCTGAGAGGTTCACGTGCTCCTGCTGCCTTGCGCTGCTCTAGATCCACGCAGATCCAGATAATCTCTTACCGTGCTAATTATAGATCTAATTTACTTGATTAAGTATTATAACCCAAATCTACTTAGAGAGGTCTTTAAGCAAACATTTATTACTTCTATTTAATTCGCATATTAAGATTAAACCTGATTAAAAATTACTCAATATGCATACATGCGCAGATCAAAACAATTCATTAACTATAAAAGAACAGAGTTGCGATAGTTCAGAATTAACACAGAATTCAGAAGAAACTTATCTTTATTTCCATTTATCACCCTTACATCCAGAACTGCCCTGCGCGCTCAGTGGCAGGGGTCCGCGCACACAGCTACGGACTCTTCTAGGCCTCTGCACACACAGCTAAAGAGCCTCTATCCTCTACCCAAACCCCCGACTCGGACTTATAGACGCTCTCAGAATGCTCTTCTCAGACATCCATTACATTTCAGATCTCCAATTCATACTCTCCAAAGAACTGTCTTCCCCCCATAGAGTCGCGCTCTATTTATAGCTATCTATGGTTCGCGGACCGACTTACTTCCTGTTATTTTACATTATTTCTTGGGCAGAAAACCCTTTGACTCGACCTTTTACATTTCACACTCCGCATACTTTGGAGTTTTTACAGTAGTTTAATCCTAACTTCTAGGCATTCTGTCCCAAAACCGTTACGTGGGACCTCTGCTACCCAACAGTCCCCGAACATAATTATTGTGACTCGTCCCAAGTCACTCGTTAGTGCGGCGTGGCGTACTGCTGTGGCTTCACGGTTCACCTCCCTCTGAGTGATGCTCGTCATCCTATTACTTCTTTGTTGTCTCATACAACGCTTTGTCCAGCTCCTGCTTCAGTGTTTTTACTACTTCTTTCAACCAACGATGCTCATTCTGCTCTGCTCGATTAACACAGAATACCCCCCATACAATTTTAGCTCGAGCAGGGAAGCCTCAGACGGGACCTTCTTGTACCTCCGCAGCCATTTCCGACCTTTGCATCTTCTCGTCGCACTGTCTGTTGTAGCTTGTGTTGCAATGTTGTAAGACCGCTGCTATTTTCTGTGAGATCCCACTTCTTACAGTCTTTTAGAGACGCCTTAGTAACTTCATTCTGACCCGTGATCTCCGTTTTCCCATATTTTCGTTGAACTGTTGTAGTTTTCCGACCCGCCCATGGATGGGGTGATGACATCTGGACCACTTTTGCTTCATGTCTTGACTTTTCCAGTACATCCCCTACTGTTGAGTCTGCAGGCTATGGGACACCTGCCACTGTCAACACCATGCTCCTGAGATAGTCCAGCTGCCGTCTTGGCCATATTACCACCTGCGGGCTTAATCCTTGTGCAAAGATAATAAACAACACCATGTAAAGACTCAACATACGCTTTGTGGAAGTGTAAGTCTCCCGGTCAGTGTTCCTCAGTGATTTGTAAGTGCATCGAATTTCAAATTCCTGGATTGTCGCCTGTTCCAGCGTCCCCGTGTAAGTTCTGTAGTAGTTCGTGCCATATCTGGCTCATACTCCTTCCCTTAATTTCCCTTCGCCCGCTCCCTTTTGCCATAATGTAGACATCGTGTCATGAATAATGACTTGAATGGTCACCTTTTCTCGGAGTAATGCAACAACGTACTTTCGACTGCGCGGATAGGATCCTGATGATGGGCCCGATTGATGCGTATCCTAGCACTCGCACCTCTTTCTACCAGATTGCTTTATCATCCTGCGCTCTCTTTCAACTGGCTAGAGCGGTGAGAATGTCCCTCAAATGGTTAGTCAAGCGGCCGACCCGCCTGTATAGAGCTTCAGGCGACTGCCATTTACTCGGTCCGAGAAGGGGTCCCCATTGAGTTTGGCAAGCTGAACTGTGCCCCCATCGGTAACTTTTTTGACAACATAAGGTTCCAACCAATGAATTTGGATTTTGCAAGGGAAATTCTCGAATTTACTGTCATATAGCAATACTAGATCATTCTCCTTGAAGGTGCGCACCTTGATATGGCGATCATGCGACACTTTTTCC